>PVJD01005815.1:0-108700 GCA_004026545.1 Mormoops blainvillei | reverse complement strand
CTTGAGCTGGCAGGTCTGCTTGGATATTTCAACTGCTCCCGGCATATTTCAGTCTCTTTCTTCTATCACCCCTCAGAAGGTTGTGGTCATTCTGCGAGAATTATCTCCCCTCTTGCACGATAACATCTTCTAGCAATGTCCTTAGAAGGTGCTGGATCATAAAAAGAGAATGTAGATGTTCTCAGTCATCACTCGTATCTGCTAACCTTGGGATCATGTTCAAGGTGTTGGTTATTAGTCTGTTATTAATATCACAGAAAATGTATTGTTTTGATTAAGATTGAAGTTTTTAATTCAGACTAATCACTTAGACATCTAGGACAAATATGTGGTTGTTATATTACTCATGTTCTTCTAGTGAAAAATGGGGATAATGACATCTATTTCATAGGAATTTTAAATAGAAATGTAAGTAAATGAGAAAGCTGGGGGAATACTCAACAATATGTCTGATACACAAAAAATACTTAAGCACATGGTTCTACCTGTACTCCTACTATTACGGTGACTGCACAGCCACAGAGATAAATCATCAACGTGGCTTAGTTGGAAACTAGAGTTAAACATTTTGTAGAAAAGAATCAATGTGGCATGAAAATTGAGAGATACTGATATAAACAGTGTCTGAGACAAGTGACAGAAGAAAACATGAAAGTCCAAGAAGCCGCATTATACATAGCCAGGAAAAAAATTATTTCAATCACGTTTCTAATCTGAGGCTGCTTATGCGATAGCAGACCCATGAAGAATATCGATGTCTGGCTCTTCTGGCTCAGCACTGTTTAAAAAAAAACAGAATTGAGGACGATCACTCAGTGATCAGCATATTCCATCTATCACCTACCTATCTGTCTATCATCTATCTATCCATCCATCCTCCCCTCCCTCCCTTCCCCCCCACCAGATCCAGGTGCCAAATGCAGAAACCCTGGGAGCAGCAGGACAACCTTCTCAAGATGGGCCTCCGCGCTGGGCAGAGAGCCTGAGTCCTGAGGGGAAAAGGAGCCTGTGTTGCTCCCTCCCCCTTCGGGGAGCCTCTTTGCCCCTCATATCCCGGGGCTTATATATAGATTATAAATATAGAAGGAGGAAGGGAGTGAGTCGAGAGGCTGAGTTCTCCCTTTCCTTCCCTCTTTCTTGTTCTCCTATCCCCGCAGTGTTTGTTTGTTAAAACAAAATAATAAAAAGGCGAAATATACATTTCAAGAACTTAAAGACAAAAAAAATTCATAATGACAAGGAATTAATTTAGAATTACCAAAATAAATCAATTACAAAAACCCAAAATATTAGGTTATTAAACACACACAAACACACACTAAAGAAATATTGAAATCTTAGAAAAGCTATTTCAGATAACCCTGGAAAAAAAGAATAATTTTCAGCTGCTACATCAACCCGACAAACATAAGAAAATTATAGATTAATATAATTTGATGATAAAAAAAATCCTTAATGATACATTAGCAATTTGAACCCCCTACTATATTAAAAACATCTATAATACCTTAATGATCAAGTGAGATTTATCTCAGAAATGCACATTTGCTTCAATGTTTGAAAATAATACAATGTGGCTTAACTTATCATATTTGTAGACTAATGGAAAAAAACATATGAACATTTCAATAGTTTCAAAGATACATAAGAAATTAAATAAATTTTAATAATAGTAATAATGTTAGCAAACTATGGCAATATTTATAAACATGTGTTTTATATGAGGGATAAAATATTGATATAACATTTAAAAATCAAACAATGGAATTTGCTGTATTAGCAGATTAAAACCAAAAATGATATAATTATCTTAAAGGACATAATTGTTGTTGAATAAAACAGTAAGTACTATTGTCAGAAAATTACAAGGGGATTTCTTCCATCTGATAAGTGAAATCAACAAAAATCATAACAATATTATCATATTCAAATGTGAAATGGAGCATGCTCCCAACCTCCCCATTCCTTCTAAGATAAGAGAAAAAAATCAAAGATGTCTGCTGCCATCAATTCTTTTAACTATTGTTCTGGAGGTCCTAACTTCCAGTAAAATAAAAATAAATGGGAGGAGGATACCATATATATAGATCTTATTAGTAAATTATTTATTCTCCTAAAATAATGTGTAGATAAAACGCAACCTTAATTTATATTCCAACATATTTTCTTCACTGTGATCTAGGAGCAAGCTAGGGGCCGCCTGCCCTTCTCTCATTCCTTGGCCCACTCCATCTTTAAGCCAGTTAACAACATGTTACACCTTTACCGTACTTTGAATCTCTCTGACTTCCTCTTCTATTCCCAGGAGAAAACTCTCTGCCTTAGCAGTGTTCAAAGGTCAACTGACTTACCGCTTTAATTATAGGTGCAAAATCCCTTCAAAGCTGTACCGAGATGAGTGCTTGATTGAATAAGAGAATGGTGAAGCTGCCCACCTTCAGAATTCCACCAATCCCATAAGGCATGTGAATCACATTTTTCAGCTATAGAAGGAAAGAACTGTCTATTCCTGGGGCCTCAGAAAGTCACAAAGGAAAAGTGCAAAAGGTACCAATCATCCAGATGAAGTATTTCAGATACCAAAACACAAAATAAATCTAGCAAACACAGTGGTAATTAAAAATGTATACAATAAGTATTTAATTGTCAGTATAGCTCACACTTAAAAAGAAAAAGCTAGAAAACTCTAGAGAAGTCATGTATGGCATGTCCCAACAAAGGATGGTTCAACTATGAGAATAACAATTTCTTATATTTGTATACGGCTTCATACTTTTTATACTTCATTTGTCACCATTTCAAATTTTCTTAAGCCTAGTAAATTCAAACTTTTTAATTAAAACTTTCTTAACCTTGAAAATAAAACAACAATAAAAAATGCCTCACAACCAAGCAAAAGACTAAACCAATTTTGAGCACAATTCAAGTTAGTTAACATTAGCCAGACATGGAAGGCAAGATTGATAAAAATTTCCTTCATGCTAAATGTAGCTCCATTATAACAAAGCTTCTATTTTCATAGTTTATGTTTAGCTGATCTATTTTGTATATAAACAAAATATAAGAGGATCCAACCTTTGAAATATTATAAATGTGGATGTCTCAGCAGAGCAAGTTAATGGGTAATAAAGTGGAGGGAAATACTCTTTTTGTCGCCTTCCTTACTAAGAGAACATGTTTTAAATATTTGTGTTTTAAAATTTAAGTAGTTTTTGGCTCTACATTGTTTTCAGCATTGCTGCATTGTTTGAATATCATAGCCATTATTTAAGCCATATTTTATTTAATGACAATTCAACATAAAAACAAAGGAAAGCTGAAGTTTAATCTGAAATCATAGTTTAATTGCAAAAGTATGAGCAGTTGGTGGGTGCCAGAGCACGGTTATCTAAGAAAGCTATTTAGAGCTTTTATCAAAGTTTCTCATTGGGATGAAATCTCTTGAGTTTTTGGTATCTGGTCCCTGGTGCCTGGCTTAACTGGTAAAGGAATAGGGCTGGTAAACAGAGTAAGCTTGGTAGCGTGGTAAACAAAAACAAATAAGATAAAATAATTGTAGAGAAAACAATGCTCTCATTTCTGATGCCAACAGAGTCAGAAATTATAAAATAAATGAAATGTGAGTAATTTTGACAAAGTAATAAAAAATTAAACTAAGGTTTATCTTTCCCTCTGCACATAGTGTTATTTTGTAAAATAAGGAGCAGTGGGTGTGAAAGAGAATTATGTACAGCAAGGGAAGAAAAGATGCCCAGCAGAAGGGTTGCTCCCAGTGGAATTACACAAGAAAAGAAATTGTTGAAACACTGCTTTCTGGGAATGCTTAAAAATATTGTGCTATTTTGTTTGTCCATTCTTCGTTTCCCATTTTCTACTGACACCCATTTCACCTCCCATAAAAACATCTTTATTAGCTTGTGTTTCCATTATGTGCAACAAAAGCTATGGAAGAATAGCGGGAATGAGTATGTGAATTAAAAAAAGGCTACATTTGACCAACGGTGACAGCACTCTCTCTCCACGTTCCAATTGGGTAGGATTCAAAAGTCAGAGAAAGAAAGGGGAGAATGAGTCTTAATTGAAATATAAATTAAGAAGGAACATAACTTGTGTAGTTTCTGTTCAACAAGGACTGAAAGTAGATGTTTTTTTAACAAAACAGGAAGCATTTCATCAAACAAGCCATTTCTGTTTTTGCCCAAGCATTATGAATAACCATGCAGAGCAGAAGTTGCTTTCTATGTGATGCAGTAGTTTGGAAAATATTAAAACTCTGCAGGCATATACTTTAAAAAATTGTTATATAGAATTATGACATGGAGTTAATATTTTGAGTTGTATTCTCCACTCTACAACTAATGCTGCTTCAGAATTTTCTACATCCATAAATTAAATACTTGTTCTCCAGTGAATCAAATTTTAATGTTTCGTTAACTAACAGGTCATAAGCAAAATCCTATTATCTTTCAAATTGCAGTTTTAGGAAGCAAAATAACTTAATGTTGATACTTATGGGATTTAGGGATAACTGAGTTTGTGCTTCTATATCACACTATTAACTAGTTTGGGCCTACCCATATCACAGTTTCCTTATCTATTAAAAGAGGAAGGTAAGTATGGGACCTAAATGATTTTGTTCCAAATACTGTTCCCCAGTTCTTGCAATGAATCAGAAAGCACATATAAATGAACAAAGTAATTTTTTGCTGTGGTATCTGCTACGAAGAAAATGAAAAGAATAATTTGGTAAGAATGACTAAGTGAGGGAGACATTTCCAGCTGGAGGGGTGGGAAGGGCCTCAACGAGAAGGTGACAATTGTACTGTCCCTACATTGTACACATCAGCCTACTTAGGATCCGGCAAGGCCTTTCCTGTTGGAGGGAACATAACGTGCAAAGGCCCTATGATGTATAGTTGTTTCACGGGTAAGACAAGGAAGGCCCTGGTGATCAGAGGAAAGTAAGCAACAGGGAAAGTCGTTGGACACAGCATGTGGTAGAAACGGTAGACACTAGGCAGGGGCCGACTGCACAGGACCTTGCAGACTGCGTGGATGCCTTATGCTATCCTTCCAAATTCATTTTCTATTGCCTGTTCTGTGCCCGTAGAAGCATAAACTATGGGAGCTGCCCTGGCGGGTTGATTCATGCTCTGTTCTCCAGGTGGATTTGGCCAACTGGCAACTCCAGGAGGAGACCTGGAGGACAAGAAGAAGAGGTGTTGGTTTCCATTCGCCCCAGTCACTTCTCTACTGAATCGTCCTGCGGCAGCCGCATCCTTCCACAGGAAATCATGCTCCTATGAGGGAGCCCTCACCGTAGAGCTACTCTTTCTGGATCCCCATAACCAACCCCAGCTCTTTCAGTCTAAGCTTGGTGAAGTCTCTCTGCTGTTCCACGTTCTGAATCATTCTACTGCTACCTGCTGGTTTTCCTAAACTCTGACTACACCTGGAACAATAATCCTATCGATTCCATTGTTCTATAAGTGCCAAGTTTGATTCAGCTCTTCGTTTCCTGCCAGGGCTCTATATGGTACCAGCATCATAGTAAAAATTAAGTTTAATTATAAAGTACATGTTATGGGCAAAATGTTTCATATGATTATTCATAAATGGAAAACACAAGGTAATATTAGTTGCATTATGAGAAACAGGTTTGTCAACATAACATCTTTCTCGCTCTCTCGGCCAGTGACCAGCAATAGAGGTTGGTCTTGGCACAGAACACGTTTCAACATTTACAAATAAATTTCCTGACCATCTTTTACTGCAGCCTCCTGGCTTGAGAGGCAGAATGACGTAGGAGTAACCACTGATATTAAAAGACAACTTGCAGGTAGTCTTAAGAAAAATTCCACTTCTACAGACAAGAAAATGCAAGATGATGAGACAAAAAACACAGAATTTTTTTCTCATAAGTAACCCTTATAAAAGTTGTATAAATAGGAAAAAAGGTGCTAATTGGAATACTGGAAAGCATTTGCAAAATAGACTTCTAGAATGCTTAAATTTATTACACATGAAGTGTTACTGTTTGCAAACCATTGTTAAATCATCATTTCTTCTCCCAAAGACAGGTGATTCTCTTGAGAAATACACAAAGTATCTCTTCAGGGAGCTCAGACCTGTTAAATTTCTTTAACAAAAGGTATAAATAGTAAGACCTCAAATCCAAGATTAGGTTTTGTACGAACATAAATAAAATGCTTAAACCATCCTCTGAAGCTCTAGCAATTGCTCCTGATGACACAGTATGTGAGATGGCAGTGTTTACAGGGGGAAACAGGAAAAGAGGTCTGAACAAGAACAGTGATTTCGATCCATACAGACACCCAGTACTTGGGTTATCTGAATATTTAGGATCAAAATCTACCTCTTTCTCTAAAATGAGTTTTGTATATATTTATTTATTTTAAACATTATGTGAATGATTAAAGATACACAGCATGAAAAATAGAGAGGCTTTGAAATTTTCTCTTCAAATTAATTTTTGTACAACGGACATTTGTTATATACCAAAACTGAGCATTTAGTTGTGACTTTAAGTAAAATGTTTTATTGATGTGATACACAGGAGAAACTTGACAAGTATAAAAAATTAAACCATGCAATATTTTGACCAAGTCCAAATGTCCAACCTGTGACTTTCCCCATTTATCTTAAGGTAGTACTTGCACCCTTTTTAAAACAAATGGTTCTGTCTCTCTGTTTTGCCTGTTAGTTCAGTTCGGTCATTAGATGGAGAACAGATGACAGCTAGTGGAGGAGTGAAGTTAGGGAGTGGAGGGACTGAGCAAAAAGGAAAAAGGACTCATGGACATGGACAACAGTGTGGTGATTGTTGTGGGGAGGGAGTGTAAGCGGATTAAATGGTAGTGGAAAAAATATATAATAAAGATTAAATTTAAAATAAAATAAAATAAATTAAGCCAAAATAAAAACACAAACAAACCCAAAACAAATGTTTCCTTTGTCAAGGGCCTAAGTGTAGCCATAAGCAAAAGCAACGAAGTATGGTAGATGATGACTTAATGACTTATTAATAAATATGATCTTTGTTGTTGAAAAATGTAGGCGATGTTGTTTTTCATTTTACTGGGGAAAATGGTTTAAGTAATCTCGTTGCTTTAGAAGTTCAAGGGCAGCTACGCCCAGATATTCCAATAAATCACGTTGTTTACATTATACCACACTGAATGTTGATTAAAGCTATGGAAGATAAACAAAAACAAAAAAACAAAATGCTTCCCTCAAATTTCTAATAGATTGTGAATATACTAAAATTTCCTTGCTTTTAAATCTTTCATCTTTGGGCAAACAAGCCGTCTAATCTTCATTCTCAGATTTAACATTTATATATTCTTATACACTATGCATAAATTATTAACACTTTTTCTTTCTTATTCATTTATTGGTTTCTTCAACAAACATATATGTGTGACACCTATTAAATGCCAGGATTATATTAAGTAATGAGAATATACAAATTTATTCAGACAGAGACACAATTTCTGCTATAAAGATGTTTAACATTCTTTAATTATAAACTTTAATTATAAACTAATAACAAGCAAAATAATCAACTATTACTCTACAGTGACATCAGGGTTTTAAATTGTTTTTGGTTAGAATTGAAAAAAACAATAATGAGAACTTCATCTGGAAATTTTTTATTTAAACTAGATTTATTAGTATCGATTTGTATGTATTTACTAGAACTTTTGTCTTCCACAAATGCTAAACAAACATAAACACAAGAAATTAAGAATGCTGCAGGGTTAAAAGGTATGACTTGTAAAATTAGTCTCATCAGGAAGATTTAAGTCAATTTCAGTGTTCTGGGAAAGTGTTCTAAACAAAAGGAATTTGAAAACAATATTTTTTTTCTGAGCAAGGGTGGTAACATATATACTTTGCTTACAGGAGACAGGTTTATGTCAGTTCTCCTAGAATGAACTAAATTTGAACTTTTATTCTTTCTAAACACTCTCAAAATTAGATGTATACCTTAATTTTAATAATTTACTTCATTATATCTCTAGACATATAACAATTATGATTAACTTTTTAACAATTGACATTTTCTACTGGTACAGTTTCTAAACAGAATGTTTAAAAATATCTCCCAACAAATAATAAAGTATAAAATCAATGACATTCCTTGAGCATAGGCTCCTCTGTAGCCCTAGGGTGTGTATAATACTCACTGATCTGATCTTGGTATAGATTTGACTTGATATGGATTAAATGAAGTTTAATGATCTGGTTCTTGTCTTTCATCAAGACCGTGATAAAGTTAGATGAGCTTAAGAAAGTAGTGCTGCCCTCAAGATTATTGTTAACAAAGTGGTTATTAATCACAAGAGGAAAATAAGAAAGAGGAGGAGGAGGAAAAGGAGGAAAAGGAGTTGGAGGAAGAGGAAGAGGGGGAGGACAAGAAAAGGAGGGGGGAAAAGAAGAAGGAGGAGGGGAAGAAAGGAGAGGAGAAGACAAAAGAAATATACCATTGGCATTGATTTTAACAAATAATTATGAGCAACTCTAGGTCAGAAAGTGAGTTCCCCGTAAGAGATTTGGATACTCCATTCCAGAAGCAAAGTAGGAGGCAGTATGCTGAGAAGAATGAATGAGGTCCCTACTCTTTGGGGTCGGTTAACCCCTAATTATAGCATTGGATGACACAGCCCCTTGCCAACTCTTCCCCAAGGTCTCATTTCACTCTAAAATCTAGGAAACCCACAAAATAAAACATCAGAATCTCATTGTCATTCACTGACCCCTTTATTTTAATAGTGTTCCCATTCAGATTAATATTTGTTGGATGAATATTTTTATAATAACAACATTTGATGCTGACAAGAAGAAAATGGATTTTTACATTAAACTAATGTACAACATCAAGAGCAAATCCTAATGTAAACAATGGATTCTGGGTGATGATGTCTCAATGTAAGTTCATCAGCTGTCACACATGCAGCACTCAGAAGGGGAATACTGACATTGGGGAAGGAGATACACGTGTGGGGACATGGGGTACATGGGAAACCTTTACTGTCAGTTCACTTTTGCTCCTAACAATGCTAAAAATGTATGTTCATCAATTTAATAAAATGAATAATGCTCCAAATTTTATTTTTAAAAAAAACTTTTGTTTTGCACATCACTTCAGAGAAAAAGAAAGATGATCAGAGTTACTAAAATAATAATTCTTTGTAACATAAAGAGATTTTTGTAGCAACCGTTATACATTTCAATAGGAAATATTGCAAAAAACTATAAAAAGAAAGCAGAGGAACCAATAGGCCTTCCTGGTAGAAACATTGTACTATTCATAGCAATGCTCAGTTCATAAAAAATAGGGCTTTGACAAATTCACAGCAAGGTTGTTTGTGTGAGTAACTACTCTGTTTTGACAAATTACATAAGTCATTTGAAAAACTCATTCTGCCGACACCAACTGTGGATTTCTTTCCCTGTCTCTTTGAGTTTCTGACAGGAGCAAATGTGGCTACTAACAAATTTATCAGGTAAGAATTTGAGACAAGCATATTTTTATTTTTTTCATTTTTGCTTCAGTGTTTCCAGTCTTGGTTGCAAAAACAGCCCTACTCACCGCCCCTCCCGATATGCATCTGTCAGGATATGGTGTGGCAACCACAAGGGCACTGGCAGGGCAACCGTAGCATGGCGTTCTCAACCTAGGGCTGTAGAGGCTTTCCATGCTGCCACTCTCTTGGGACTGTGGCCGCTTGCCTGAAGAATAACGTGGACTGGTCAGCTGTAGAATGTGACACTATAGTGATCAGAGCCGAGGCAGCCTAGGGAAGGCCATCCTAGACTGGCCAACACCCAATCGACTCACCCCCGAATATGTCAAAGTCAACCAAGTGTGACCTAGATTCGCAGAACCTCCCAAAAATCCAGCTTCAGGGGAAAGAAGGAAATTATTGTAGTCTTAAAACTCTTAAGTTACAGGTAGTGGTTACGCAGAAATAGCTAATAAAGGATTTTAAATGAACTGTCAACCTTAAATAATATTAATCTCTCATTTTTATTTTAAAATATTTATTAAAATTCACCAAGTGCTTAGCACTCTGCAAGGTACTTTAGAGGAAATAAAAAAATGTAAAAGAATAAGACATTGACCCCAATTAACATAATTCTTTGAGAAGGACAATACTAAGCACCCTAGGTAATGCTTTAACATTTATGTAGACTTCAAATTTTCCGAATCCATGACAATGACCTCATTTTGAATCTAGGAATGCCACCAAGAATTTCTGACCTCCAATGATCTCTAGAAATAGGAACACAGAAGCAACCTCTTCATTGAAGACAAATCCAAGAAAATAATGCATGTCCTTATATTAAGACTAAATTAAAATAATTTAATTAAGTAAAAGATGACTATAATAGGGTCCTGATCTGAAGTAAAAGTCTATTAAAATTATTTTGTATTAAATACAAAAACCAGTTATCTACAGTTATCTTATCATTTTAAAATGTTAATCTCTATGTTGTTGTTGTTTGAATGTTAAGTGTACTGCCAAAATTTAGGTATTTTTTATCAAGAATCATAGTTCTCAGTTAAGAGCTTGCTGAGGGGATAAGTAAGACTTGTTTCCCAGGAAACTACTTTCACACAACCAGACTCACCAAAGAAATGCCCCAAGCCTGCCTACACTGATATAAAGAGCCCCCATTACCAGACTGGCTCATTCTATAATTTCATTGGAACTGGAGACCTGCTAGCTACCCTAAAGACGAAAGGGTTAGTCTTGAAAAAAGCGCTAAACTGTTCCTCTAGAAACTATCCCTGATAAAAACTGCCTGCTTTAAGTGGTGTTACTTTAACTACCAAGAAGAGGACAGGCAGGGGAAACCAATGCCAGGAAGGAGGGGAAACAGTGTGCATATGTCACGCAGGGTAAGCACTGGGCTGGAGGAAGACTTCCATGCAGTTCAGCTCCCCTATTTACACACTACTGAGCAAATGGCAGAGCTTCTCCAGAGCTCAGTGTGCCCGATTTTACTAGATTTTTACACAAAACACATGCAACAAAATCTAAAAGATTTTAGCATTCACAGTTAGAGAGAACACAGAATACATGAGCTCCCCTGAATTAGATTCTTAAATTTCTCTACCATCCATCACTCCATGTCACAAAGTGCTAAATAAAACACAGTGGAGTTTAAACTAATTAAGCACAAATGTATGACAAGTAAAATTTTTACTTCCCTGTTTCATTTAAAGTTGAAATTCATGTGCATATCTTATACACAAGTACATACACAAAAACAAAATAAAAAAAATATATATGCATGTTTCTACATAATCAGTCAGGTACTGGTGCTCATTCCTAGGGCACACGACTAATCTGGCAAGTGAGCTTTTGTTTCTTTATTATATGCATATGTTTTAAAAATAATGCACCTGTCTCACTGACTTCTCTATGCATTGAAAGAGTCTAGATTACATCCTCATTGTGTTACTTTAAATCACATCATTAAAGTAATTAATGTAAAGGCAAGAAGTCTTCAGAAAATGCTAATGTTTTTAATGCATTGATGAGGGAGAACAAGGAAGAAACATGACCAGGAGAAGATAAGTTTGAACAATTTTGAAGTATTCTTAGGAAAAGCTTGCACATTCTTGAAATTGATGCATCTATAAATATAGTTTATATATATATAAAGTTTATTTCTTATTTATAGTTGAGCATTAAGACTATTTAAATTTATATACAGAACTATTTTGCCTTCTAATTATTCAGAATACCTTTCTCCAACTTGTCTTTGTCCTTAGAGTTGTATTAAATTGTACAGTAATTTATTATGAAAACAGTATTAATTAAGTGAAGCCCAGAGAAGTGAGTAGAAACCTGGTTGTACAGAGTATTAGACTCCTAGCATCTACTTGAGTGTTATTTGTAATTCCTAACAAATAATGAGTCATCATGCAATTTTGAGGAATTTACTGAGTAGATTTTAGTCTCCGTATAAGCAGGAATTTCCAGACTAATTACTCTATAATTTAAGAGGTAAGAGACTCTAAACCTTGGAAATGAACCCCAGATTACATCCCTGAGAGCAGAGGAAGTAAGCAACACAGTAGGTGTCCAGGAATAAACCATTCTTCTAGCATTTCCAACTGTTACCTAAGATTCCCTAATAACCAGTAACCCTTAAAGCAAAGTAAAAAAATAATTATTAATGTAGCCAACTGCCCACAACAATTTTCTTAAATGACTCCTGTGCAGTATGTAATTTCTTCAGATGAAGACATCAAATGTGTTATGTGTGTCCATGGGAAGAGAATTTTCATGAACACCACCTGTGGTCTTGGCATTTTTGACATACAAACGAGAGCTTTTACAATGCAAGAGTGTAGGAAATTGATCAATTTGGGGGCATTTTAATGTTTTCTCACGACGTTTGCTACGTTCATAACAAATGCGAGCTTTCCGATGTAAAATGTGAGCCACCACCCTTCGTCATGCTGTGCAAATCAGTGCACTAGGTAAGCCTAGCAGAAAAGCCCGAGAGGCCAGCAGAAAAACCAGCAAGAGGTTTTTCTATCAAATGCAATGAGAAATAGGATTTAAATGAAGATTGGACCTAGAAGAATGTCGTAAGTCAAGGAGTACAGAAAAACATCCTGAAAATGTCCATATGCTTAAACAACAGACTGTGGACAGTTAAAGAATAAAACTTTTTAAAAGTACATTGGAAATATGGCATTAAAGCCTAATATCTGTGTAGGATAACTTGCTGTAACAAAAGGACACAGAAAGGCTTTGCATCCTTGGCCCTCTGATAGTCCAGGTAGATGTTACCGGCTGGGCCGCGCTCCGCGCCCAGGGATCCAGACCTCCCGGCTCCTCACTTCTCAGACTCGGCTGCCCCTGCGGCCTCATCTTTGTCCACATCCTAAAGGCTTCTCTGTCCTTTCCAGGACTTAGTGGAAGGAGGGAGAAGAGACAATGGAGGAGGCACACCCTTTAAGTAAAGGTTTAAACAGAAAACGGTGTGCATACTCTACTCTTTCTCTAACAAGAAAAGAGCACCGAGTGAGTCCCTTGACTGCAGGGGAAACTGGAAAAGGCAACCTTGTTGTTTGTTCAGGAGGACAATTTTGGTTGACAGTAGTCTCTTCTGCATGCACCAACACATTGATATTGATGATATCATGACAAATTAGTAAGTTTCTACAAAGCGTGAATTCACCAAAAAAGAAGCTAAAGGAATCAGGATCCCTAAGTAAAAAAAAATAAAAACAAACAAAAAAACAATAAAACTATTATTGTTGGTTGTCATCAAATATGTCTTTCCATGGGCAGCAGTAGCGCAGTAACTGTCAGCATATTAATTTTCTTCACTTGGAGAATACTTATGAATATGGCATCAGTGTGAACTAGGAGAGATTAGGGGTTAATAGAGAAGTGGGGGAGATACATCCATGTCTTCCAGTCCCTTCACCTGGGTGTGTGCCTGAGTGAGTGACCTATCTGAACCTCAGATTTCTCTTCTGTAGAGTGGAACAGAACACACCCAAACTAAGAATGGTACGTAAATTCTCAATGTCGTCAATAGGTTCTGGAAAACTATGACTGTTAGTGAAACAATTTATAATGAAGCCAATTTTACCCTAGGCTGATTGATAGAAATAAGAGATAAGTTGCTCTGGCATATTTCTGGTCACAGGAACATCACCAAACTTCTAAGCCAAGACCCAAAACACTTCTAATATTATTATTTTTTAATTGTTTATGCTACTACAGAAGCCTCATTATCCCCCTTCCCCCTTTCTACCCAGCCTGCCCCCGACTTGCATAGTCAGTCCCCACACCATTGTCCATGTCCATGGGTCCTTCATGTACGTTCTTTGACTAATTAATCCCTTCACCTTCTGTCAATCAGACCCCACCTTCCCACTTCCCTCTTAACAGCTGTCAGTCTGTTCCATGATTCCATGTCTCTGGTTCTATTTTGCTCATTAGCAAAAACACTTCTAATATTAAACATTGGAATAAATGGGAGCTGAATATGCATTTTTAAAAGATGAATAAAAACAAATAAGATCGTGATTTTTCAACTAGCTTATTCCATTTCAAAGCCACAGGTGGCCAGAGCCTGCGGGCCATTCAGGGCTGGACGGACCGCCCTTCCATCACTGGGTACACCCACACCCACACCCACACTCAGACTGGGATAGTCTGGACACACCAGCTACCCTAATGTGCACAACTCTAGGCTGTGGGAGAAAACCAGAGTCCCCAGAGAAAACCCATGTTGACATGAGGGGAACTCGTGCCAACCCACACAGAGACCGATGAATGACTTTAAAACAAATGAAGTTAATCCATGCCCTGCTGCAGATTTAAAATTGTTTCATTTGTCAATATTAAAACGAAATAAAGTATCTGAAAGCATTCTGCAATGTCAAAGGGCCACTCATTTAAGGCATTGCATAAAACGCTGATCTTTAATGATTATCTGTAAAATTCTAAAAAAAAAACAAGTTAAATTACATGTTATTTATTGATTAAATGGTTTAAAATTTTAGCATAATTATTTCTATAAATATTTGCTTCATCATCAAAAATTCTCCCTCATTTTTACAATTAATAAAGAATGATAAATATTGATATTTAAAACTTTACCTGTCTTTAAAGGAAAAAAACATATTGTATTTTTACTTCTAATATTACAGCAACATTTTAAAACATTAATGGTAGTACATCTCTGTCAGTAAAATATTTTAAGTTTGAAGTATGTGTATATGGGTATAAACATATACATATATACATATATGTATATATAGTATTATTATGTATTACAGTATATTCTATATATTTAGTAAGAAATAAAAATTTTAAACAGATATAATAAATTGTTTTGAATTTCTTACTCCATTAGGGAGAAAACTTTGCTCTCACTAACATATTTATTAACAGATTTTGCTATTAAATAATAGATTATTTATGTTGTATATATTATTTGCATTGTTTTAATTTATAAGTTCTTCATAATATATATCAATATACTATTAATAATGTGAAAATTATGTTATTGATTTTGGTTCCTTCTTAAAAACTGATGATACTTTAGGATACTGTTATTCAAAAGTCTGATTTTAAATTAGTTTTGTTTTCTATAATTGTAAATGGACGTGAACATTTAAAAAGATACCTTATAAAGTTAAAACATTTATTATACACATATTGACATGTGTATAATAAATACACATCTCCACTTAGGAGATGGTTTATTGTTATGACAGTGGATACAAATTCAAATCTCTATAAAATGGTAATATCAATTTTAATTAATTTATTATCATGTCTCATCATGATAATCATTGTCATCATTGGTCATCATTGCTTTTCTGTTACAATGGTGTTCAAAAGATCTACTGGTAACAGGAGACAAATCAGTTCTGCCATTTTCTTACTGCTCACTTCTTGCATTTTAGTATTATCTTTGAACAATGATTTTTATGGGGAAATATTTGTTAAGACTTGTTGATTTTGGAAAGAATATTTTGGTTAAAGCTAGATACTTCTATTTAAATAGACAAAGATAAATTGTAGTTTGTAACACTACTTTGAAAGCAAAAGAGAAGAGAAAGCAACTCTGTAGGCCTCTGTAATTCAGAATATCTCTAGCGGTCCGCAGACACCACCCCAACCACAGCCTCCCAGCTGCATATGAGACCAGGTAAGCTCTCATATTTTATATTCACAAGCTTAATCCCTTCCTCAATTTAAGAATAAAAATATAATTTAAACTGTTATCATTTTCTCTCCATGACCCAATGGATAATTTTGCACATACCTGAGTACGTAACTTCACATTAAGTAACCAATAATTTTAACTCCCTCAAAAAATTTTTTGCTTATCTTATCCTGGTATAATTTCAATCACACATTGTGATAATAAGGGAAAACTTTTGCTAACTCCTAAGTGTTGCATAAAATAGAAAATCTCTAAATTCAAGGTCTTTTCATATGCACTATAAAAGTGCATAGCTTCTTAAACTCTGGGTTTATGATGTTTGCTGAAAACCAGCTAACCTCGTGAGAGAAACTTTAAAAATTTTCTCAAGAATTCTAGAAAGAAAGGAAATTATTAAACAGGCAGTTTTATTTTAAAGTGTGTGTTTGCCTGGGGAAAAAAATGGAAACTGTATGCATATTAAAATGTCTGAATCGCATGAAAGCTTTTGATCTCTTCCTTGCCGAAATTTCAGGACTCAAGATTACATTCTATATGAATACCTGGAAATATGCATTCATTCATTTGACCGTATCTTCATAAATCTGCATTCAGACATTATTAAATGCTACAAATTTTCCACATCATATTTTTATAAAATTCTACACAGGACATTTTATTCTTTATATGGAAAAGAAAAATAGCTGGAAATATCTTGCTAGAAAGGTTAAATATACATGCCATTTTTAAAGAAACTCTTCATAACATATCCTGAGGTTTGTTTAAATGTATGGACCTTACATATATAGATATGCATTTCCTTTTTTTCCTTCAAGAAAATAATTACTTTTTAAACAAAACTCAAAGGTATTTTATAAAATATATTTTCCTCAAAGATACTAAAAGAATTATGTAGCTTTACTTCCTGACCCAGTAGTGCAGTTCTCAATATTTCCCATTGGCATAGCATAAATAAGTTGCTAAAACAATTCCTGTTAAAGGAAATCATGAAGAGCTTAAAGAACAAAAGGAAAATATAGCCATCGAGCTAACACTAAATAAGCCCTCTTTTCATTATTGCATTAGCTGAACAACTAGCTTATGATTCATTAGCTTAGTAATGTTAATGAATTAACATTTACTGAAATGTTAAAATAAAAAGTAATCTTTTTGAAATTGCTGAAATATATTATAACTCATGGGAAACAGAGAAAACACTACTGAGCATCCAATACGTGGCAGACACACTGCTAAATATTTCCTATAAGCATCTAATTTAATTCTTCCATCAGGCAGGCAACGAAGGTAGTGTTAGTTCCACTTTATCAGAAGGAAGATTTTGTTCAGAAAGATTTAGTCACTGTGCCAACATCAAAGAACTTGGAACTTGCAGGAGAAATGCTGAAAATTTAGAAATATCTTAAAGTGCTTGCTCACTGCAATGAGAAAGCAAAACTGAAATTACCTGGCCTTTATGCCGAAGCATTAAGGTGGTACTCTGCTCAAGTAGTCCAGGGCTCCTCAACCTCGGGGCTGTTGATGTTTTGGACCTGGTGATTCTTTGTCACAAGCCCCTGTCTTGTGCACTGGAGTATGTTCGACAGCTTCCTTGCCTTCTTTTTTAACAGACGTCAAGAGCTTACCCCACCCAGTGAAATTGTAAAAAACAAAAATGACTCTTGACATTGCATAATGTTCCCAGGGGGCCAAATTTGCCCCTGGTGAGACCCACTGAACAGAAAGATAGGCAGGGCACTTCACACTGCCTATGTCCCACCCTCCTCTCTACCATGCACACACACACACACACACACAAACTTAAAAAGAACAAAAATCAAACAAAACAACAATATAATGGTCAGCAACGTGACAAAGAAAAAGCACATGAATCTACCTTCATATATTGTGAAACAATAATCATAATTTTTTTTTCTGGGACAGTGAACAGAAAAATCAGCAGAGGAGAAAATAAAAACAAACAAACAAATCTTGGAATGTTATCTCCTAGGTAGAGCCATTGATACCACACTAAATTTTGTTTTTAAATCTTAAAATGTCCACTAATTATAGGCGGAGAAAATATGTAAAGAGTTGGTGATATTAAACCCCCAAATGCCATGCTGCTGTATCTAGAATGGAGTAAATTATCACTAGTCTACTAAATAATCCATCCAAGCTAAATCTATGCAAAATCATATTGCATCTTATCTTAATGGTAAATTAATTAATAATGTGCAGTACCCAAAGTTTCTCAAAATATTTATAATAATCTGAACAAGTGGCTAATTTGGAATCCCATTTGATGACTTGCTGCCTCTTCAGGACAGTTCAAGAATCTCTATACCCAGTTACCTCTTAGCCACAACAGCTGCTTTCTTCACACCTTACTTGAGAAAAATCTCCAGTCTGAACCAAGGGCAAAAGAGAGTTCTCCAGGGCTCACAATGAGACCACTATAGCAGGATATAAAACTTGTAGAAAGAAGAGTAAATATGGAAGTCAAAAGTTCACTTTCTCTGTTGCTTATTTCTGTTTCTCCAAAGGCAGCTATAAATTCAGCAGAACCAAGGAAGGTTTTAAGGGAAACACTGCTTCCAGCATCTTTTGGGAAACAGGGCAACAGGATCATCAAACTCCAATGAGGGCCAGGCCACACAGGAGTTAGATCTTTATCACTGACTCACTACAGACTCAGGAAGACTGCATGCTCAAAATGTCACTTTTGTGATCGGTAATTCTAATGCTGGCTCTCAGTTTTGAAAACTGAGATAAAAACAAATGTTTGTGGAAACTGGATCTATCCATCAGGACACAGATGGAAGTCAGCTGCTAGATGAGGCCAGAGAGAATAGATGTTATTTTCTATGTGGAATTTGTTAAATTTATAATCCTCTATAAATTTTCTGATGTATTTTTTTCTTTCTCTTTTCCTTTCCTTGTCATTTATCTCACACATACTTTCTTTCACTTAATCAGTCAAACCATGGAGTTGGAGAAACTTTAGTTACAAAAAAACCTACCTCTTTTCTTCTGCTTTTCCTCTCTCCCCAGAATTCCCATTTTCTTTCTTCTGCCAGTCTGGAATTATGGCAGGGTAAAAACGCCCACAACTAAACACGAGTGGCTATCCCACTGAATGAAATGACCTTCTCAATATAACTTGGGTCCAAGGGAAAAAATGGCCGTTACGTGCTGAACCTGAGGTACATGAATACACCCAGTCTACAGCTGATCTTAAGGCACATTGATCTCCCTGTCATGAACACAGCTCTCAAGAAAGAGTTAGGCACTTAGTCAAGTCAGCCCACTTCATGTAGAAGGTGGAGAAAAGAAAGTGAATGCATACACACACACTCACTCACTCTCTCATACACATTAAAAAAACAAAACAAAACACAACTATGACATCGATACATATCCTGGAGCCCAGGAGTTCATTACAGCACCTGCAACGTGTCTAGAACTCATCCCAGGAGACCATCACTGCCTGTTCCTGAAGCCCTTCCCCCAAAGAACAGAGGGTAATGTAGCCTTCCTTGGTGATTTGAACACTTCCATAGAGGTTTACCTCAGCCTGTTTGTTGTCAGTGGTAATTAGGCTCTTTCATAGATCGCAAGGAAAGCACTCCAAGGACCCACACATGGGAGATTGTGGTGTGGGAGGCTGCCCCATTGTCCCTGCACCATTCTTCTTGCCAGGAAAAATGAGGGCTAGAAATAGAGTCCATGTCCAGAGATGCTGTGCCATACTGAAGCTCAGGTTAGTTCAGCATATACTTAGTTTAGCTGGTGTTCCCAGCTGCAGTCCGTTTCTGTGCTGAGGTATTCAGGCTCCCATCTGAAGCCTATATATAGAGTACACGTGGTAATTGGCCATGAGGCTGCTATAACCACATGACTATGGAGAGAGGACATACAAATGTGTGGGGTGAGCTCATTAACAGCTAGGGGCGATGGGAGAAAGAGAGCTATTCATTGTTCCCCTGGGATTATGTTAGCTTGGGTTTGGGATGGACCGGGTGCTTTTTCAAAAGAACCAGTCAATTTCCCAAGCTTTTGCAGGCTTTTGGTAGGTTTTCAACCCCTTAGTTAGCCTGATAGACCTTGATGGTCTGGCACCTTCCTCTGCACCCCACAACAATCCACTAATGGAGGGGGGAAGGAAGGAATGGTAATCGCCTGGACAGAGCAATGCTATGATCCCCTGGAGTGTAAAGCTATAGATTTCTTGTTAAGCAAACAGGCTTACGCTCCTAGGTTTTTTAAGCTCAATGTCTAATTCCATTCGCTTCCCTTTTTATTAGTTATTAGATAATTTCCTATAATAATATCCCCATCTCGTTATCTCTAACGACTATCTCAGCTACTTCACCTGAGCCCACCGCAGCCACGGTCATAACCACTACCCCTCAAAAATCACTCTCAAAAACCTCTTGCTCTCTGGTGGTAGCCATGAATGCTAAGGCCCCTCACTGTCATACAAACCTCAGTCCCGCTATCCTGTCATCACTCACTCCAGCATTCTAAAATAAACGAAATTTGATTTTATGGTTCATAATTTTCAATAACATTCATAAAAATGTGCGATACACTAGTGCTTATCAAATGGTGTGATAAAAGACACTGTAGTTGTCAATGATGATGATTCTATTGTTTATAATTCATTGTGGGCCAATATTTTTATAAAACAAAATAAAAATCAATTATTAAAAATTAAAATTAAAAATCTCCAAAGACATACAAGACACATGGCACTAATTTATCATCAGTTTCAACAGATAAAATATTATCAATTTATAATAACATTTAATAAAAAATTACTCCTACTTTCTGTATTTTTCTTGTCATAGACTAGAAACAAACTTTTTCTGAATCAATGCCAGTTTATGGATCACAGTTTGAATAGCACTGCATTAACTTCTTTTACTCATTTTTTTTTCCACTCATCTGGAAAATTCCAATACCAGATGATTGGTTTTTCCCCGTGCTTCCAAAAAGAATTGGCATGTATTTCACTGTGAATGATCAATCTCTTCACCTGTTTTGGATTCCATCTTTCTTTACCTTCCAAAAAACCTTAAACTATCTATCAGCCATTTTTTTCTAAATCTTTAACTTGTCATTATCACATCCTTCTCATTGGTTTTTCACTTGACTTGTTCACATATTGCTCATTTTATATAATAAAGTTTCCCTAAACTACTTATTTTTCACCTGCCACCCCATCTTTCTCTTCCCCTTCATGGTCAAGCTTCTTGAAAATGTGTTTTCTCCTTCTATATCTTAATGCTAATTCTTCAGCTCACTCTGATTCCCTTCACATCACTTAACCAAAACAATTTTTTCAAAGGTATCTGAAGTTTCCATTTTGATAAAGTCCATGAATATTTTAGTAGTATGTAATACAACTGGTTTCTTCTTTCTATGAACCATCTTTCTCTCTGGGTTCTCTAACAACTTACTGACCTAGCTCTTTTTATTTTATCTCTTTGAAGAATCATTTACATTTTTCTAGGTTATTAAATGTTGGATTTTCTTCTAATGTTTTCTAGCCCCCCCTTTTTTTTATTCTACCAAGACATTAATCATTTTTCCAAATGATGACAGCTTGTAAACATTTGAGTGAAGATTCAAACCCAACTTTAACCACGTTTGGGTTTGCTCCAGTTTTATCAATGTCGTGCTGAAGTTGGTGGCTAACGGATGAAAGGTGCTTTCCCATCCTTCATGATTGCGCCTGGAGTCAGGCTCACCACTCTGACTCTCCAGGATATAGTTCACTGGTTTAACAGTTCCTGCCGGGAACAAAATACAAATTGAAACAAAAACAGATGAGCAAGAACAACCCCTTACCTACAGAAGGGGAAAAGGCTATTTCAACTGTAGTTAAATTTCTCCTGAGAGCTACTTGGGAGTAAAGACATTTTCTGACGTACTGAAGACCTTCTAGGAAGCTGTGCCTAGCTCCAGTTTTCATGTTGCTCACAGGCTTTTTACCTTTCCAGGTACATGAAAAGCATAGAAACATTTCAGTTTACATTGTCTATTTCATAAATTCAGTACTGAAACTTTTGATCCCTAAAGGTTAATTTTAATGTTGCTTTAAATCTCATGAAATAGTATTTACTTTAAGGGAAAGTTTATTATCCTTTGTTTAGCTCGTAGAAATTATATTTTGACTCACCCTATGTGTGTCATTGAAGAATCCAAGCATTATTCTTTTTTTGTATGGACTGGCAGTATGCCACTCAAGTATAAAATTTAGAAACCTATAATAAACAAAATTCAACTCAACTGCTGACTTCACTTGTTCATACTTCCTGTTGGCAGAGTCACTATGATAACCACATTCAGTGGGACGTAATTAGTCCTGACTCCTGCAACGCTTTAAGTCACCAGTAACCAAACAAAGAAACATTCTGCACCTATAATTTCAGTCCCCGAATCCACATAAAGAGATAATTATTCATTCTGGGGTAAGAGATTTCTTGTGGTGAAGTGGGGTGAGGCCAATCAGGGAAAATTCTGGGCTTGGCATCTGGATCATAGCACAGGACTGGTACTGAGGAGAAAAGCAGAGAGCACAGCCCTGACTGAGGTGATGATAAGAAGTTCACTGTCCAAGGTCACTGTCCATGGAGGCTATGACTCAGGATTCGGTGCAGGAACGTGGGTGAACGAGGAGTTGAAAAACCGTCCTGGATTGCATTCAGGATACACAGGCTTTAGTGAAACGCAATTTCATGTGGCATGGGTGGTAGGAGGGCCTGACCCCGTGCTGGAAGCTCCAAAGTTGTTAGCTGAACTAGACTCTGAGAGGGCCATCTCTGCTGCCACCAACCACCGTGAGTGGGTTTTGCGTAGGGAATCCTCTAGGACAGCGGTTCTCAAACTTAAGCTTGTATCGCAGTAAATAGGTCTGCTTCTTTAGAATTCAGCTTCCCTGACCCAATCCCAGAGATTCTGATTCAGTCTGGAGAGAGCCCAGGAACCTTTATTTTAACAAAACTCCAAGGTAATTTTAGTGGAGATTTGTAATGTAAAAGCATGGTTTAGGAGATAAATAGGAGTTGAAAGAAGTTATAGAGACTATCTCCAACCTGGCAAGAAGAGCCGTGATAAATATATGACCTAATAAAATACTTCTTGAGGGCAAAAATGGGAAGACAGAATTCACTGTTATAACCTTCTCTCACTAGCCTATAAAATAGAGGTATCTGTAATCTCTACATTATAATGCCTCCAATTTTCAGAGGCTATTAAAAATTGTTAATAATTCATTAAAATTTTTTCAATTCAATTCATTGTAGCAAATTATGTGCATGAGAGTCAGGGACAAAGAATTTGATTTTCATGTGAAAAAAAAAATGGGTTCAAATCTTAGTTCTGTTCATTAGTGACTGTATCACAATTTTCATGCTATTAAACTTCTCCACACATCAGATTCCTTAGCAGTAAAATAGAAATATTAAACCTGTTGAAAATAAGTAATGTGAGAATTAAATTGGTAGCATATACACAAGTTTCTAGTGCTATACATGCCTATAGGAGAACCCCTCTCCAAATTTGAATGTATTGATAAATGAATGAAAATATATTTGGGTGGGATAGATGTCTTCTGTGGATGTAAATTAAAGGTTGATCAATTTGTTTTGTAAACTTCCAAGTCAGTGTCAAACATGATGAAAAATTCTTCCTTATAAATTTTGATTACCAGTTTTCCTCCTTTTTCTCCCCCTTGCATTTTTACTCAGTAGAATCACCAGTGTGATTATTCTGTATTTTACCCTGCTTTGCTTTGATATTCCACATATGTTTGATGTATGCCACTAAATAGGCAATTTAAACAACAGTAGAGCTTAACGGGCTTTACATTCAGCAATGTTTAACTAACTATACAGGAAAATTAATTCCTTTACAGGTCTTGAATTTTGAATATTCTTCCCATCTCCTTCAGTACTTTTGTGAATCTCCAGAGTAGGGACTGCAAGTAATCCCACTAAAGTTCCCAATTACCTGGGCTATCTCCCACGTTAATTTTTTGGCGGGCCTCATTTGCAAGTATCACTGTCTCATCTTGATTCCACTGGGAGCCAGGCAGAACTGGCAATTTCCTTGTCACATTTCATTTGTTTCCCAGCATATGTTACAATTTATATTAAATTCAATTTCTGTGGAGTTGTTCTTGAAGTGTAAATCCATGTGCAGTTGAATGGCATTAGGCCCTCCAAATGGGACAAAGATAAACAAAGTCGACAAAATGACAAGCATAGCAAAGGTGACTTTCTAATCTGTTAGAGACACTACAGGCTGCGGAGATCCCCAAGGGTTCTCCAGAAGTAGAACAAATATTGTGACTTAGAGGTAGATGATGCTTTTCTATTTATAACTTCACGTGTGTGGTTTGATATTCATGCCCATGCTTTGACATTGGCATTAACTTAATGTTCGTTTTAGAGATGTGGAAAACTGAGGTTCAAAAAGGGTTTAAAAATTGCCCAAAGTCACACAGCTTGTCAATGGCACTGCACAACCTATCGTGAAATTTCAAGATCACACCATGCCTCCTAACAGCAGGGTCCCAAAGTAAATGAATAAGTAAAGGGAAGAAAAGCTCACTTGGGTCTTCAGTCACAAACTACCTCATCAAGGTTTGGTTGCAGGAAATCAATAGGCTGAAAATTCAATACTAATGAAATGGCCCCCTGCTTTTCTTTCACCTATCAATTCTTCAGTTGGTAGTTATCGCGAGAAAGAGCTGTAGGCACTCTGGCCTTGAAATCCATACCATTAAAATGCCATAATACTTAATCTTTAATCTTTAACAAAATCCGTGTACTTACCCCTCAGTTGTGTCACAAAATTCATGTTTAATGGTAATAATCCAAAATATCAAGAACTCAGTAAATGCTTGTATTTGGTAGGCGTATCAGTTGGTAGCTGTGCCCCCTGGGTGGGTCTCTCTTGGCCGTGTCTGTAGGGCCGCTCCTGAGGGAGCCTGTGGTGAGGAGGCACTGCATTTATGATGCACATAAATGCCGTTCCTGCCGGGAGCCAGGCCCTTGCTTTTCCTCCGTTCACCCATTAATCATAGGAATCTTCTGGGAAGTCACAGATGTGAGCAGATGGAGAGACACGAGTGCAAATATGGAGATAGCATTGTAGTCTTGGCCCCTATACATGTAATGGACTTGTACCTTTTGGGTATTCTCAGGCCCAGTTATTAATCCAATGTACGATGGATTTCTGCTGTATCCTCTGAACATCTAGAAATGGAAAAGAAGATTTTAATAAGATTTTCCATGAACTAAGTACTTATGCTACAAGGCTTTTAAGAAAAGCAAGTAAAGACACAAAGTATTGACTGGGGCATGCTTTCTTACAGGCACCATAAACTATGGGCAGAAACAGGGTCACAGAAGCTCATCAGTGCTTCTTCCTTCTGACTCCATCCATGTGCTCAGACAATGGTCTGAGTTATCTCTGGGCAACCCCACACCTCTTCTAAAGCCAAAGAAATGATAGTCCCTTAGAATTTAAGAAATTGCATAATGCATCAACTAAGTATGGGCGAAAATGCATTTTGTGTGTGTGTGTGTGTGTGCTGAAACATAGATAAACCAGTTATCTCTGGGCTGCTACTGGAATCTGTTCTGCTTTAGGACATTCTAGTTTGCCCAACTTAACCCCTGTCTGCATCTCCTGAATGTCTGGAATCCAAATAACTGATTTAATAACTCCCACTCCTGTTTTTCCAGAGGGGCAGTTTTTTCTGGTATTCTGGGCTGTTGTTTAGGATTTGGACTTGGTTATCCATCTCCACTCTTTGGCTCTTAATCTTATTTTTATGAATCTTCATTTTTGTGTGTTCTTGCTTGTATGAAATTGCTAGAGTAACCTAAAACTACCTGAGACTTTACCTGGAAATTACACCTTCCCTGATATTTCTGGCTGAAGCCCCATGTCTGAACTACTTTCCAGATTAGTTATCAGTTCTGAACATCTTCACTGGATATGCTGAATCCTTGGTCTCTAACTGCTGGCCCTCTCAAAGATGCCCCAGCTCTGAATTCTCTTTTGTGCCTCTTTGTTAACTCCTTCTGTAAGCCCCGCACATCGAGCCTGAGCCTCTCCCTTTTACATGCTCCATGCAGATGGTACTAATCAGGTGGTACACCCTAACCCAACGCGTTTGAGCAAAGCAAGCTCAGTACCCAAACAACTGTACTGCAACTGTACTGAGCTGGAAATAAACAGAATATCAAAAGTGATTCAGAGGGCTTTGAAGATGAAAAGTACTATTCTTTATAAGTTTTTCTTATACTTATTTTATACTTACTTCTTATACTTATTTTTCTTATATTTTCTTTGATGTGAGCTTCCATGTATTTCTTTCCTGAAATCAAATGTAAGATGAACCTGAAGCCATTATAGTGTTCATATATTTGGTTATCAAGCTTTCTTTTAGCATCTTTGACCCCAGCCTTTGTCCAGCACACACGTCCCATTGAGCCTCTTTCATAAAGGCCGCCTCAACCCTTCCCGTTGCACTAACAAGTAATCTGTCTATAGCCTCACCCAATTTCTCACCCGGACCTCAGTTAGAAAGCGTAGTTGCAGTTTGAATCTTCTCACTGTCTTCAGAGTAATGTAGCGAGAGGCAGCCCATGCGGTGACTTTGTCAGCTCTTTAGTAAATTATATGCAAAGATGAAGACATCTTGCTTTCTGATGAAACATACTTCTTATTCTCTTTTTTCCTACAATATACTACATAACTATGGGTACTGTATAATATATACCTAATATAAAAAATACATAATTAAACACATGAGGCCAAAAATGATCCTTTACAAAGAACATATGTTTCATAACAGAAGGGGAGAGATATTTCAAAACAGTGAACAAAGTCTTGCGTCCTGCAGGGAACACAACTGGCAACAATATTAAAAAACTGAATGGCAGGAGAAATTTGTTCCTGCTATCATACATAAGGTGCTTTACTTGTGATGCCATTTATAACAAACCCCAGGGGAAAGGCATAATTATTCCATTTAGCAGGTGAAACTTAGAACTGGAAAGAGACTCATCAAGTAATAGGTGGAACCCGGATTCAAACAAAGTCTGTAAAAAGCAAAGCTCTTTGTGTCTTTGTGTCTTTAAACTGCAAATAAAATTACCACTGTGGTTTTCATCCTTTTGAAAGCAAAATGAAAATATTCCTTAGGGATTTCATATAAATCAGGAAGGTTTCTAAAACTTATAAGGCATAGGCATCATAAACACAATATTAATATATATGTGTACATATATATATAAATATATTATAATACTATATATTATAAATTATATCTTATTGTATAGATTACATATATACACATTTATGTTAATATTATGTTTTTGAAAACTATGCCTTATAATTTTAGCTAGCAGAAGCTTTGCTTATTATGCAGTAAAACATATAGTTCTTATAGTTTCCTGATATGTAGTCTTATTCAGAAAACACATTTTTCCTCTATCTAACTATAAGATATATTTAATGGAATTAAATTAAAATTTAATTTTGAACAGTTTACTATTATGATTTTGTGGTTATGATTCTTTGCTGT
The DNA here is from genome assembly GCA_004026545.1 of Mormoops blainvillei. Classification (NCBI taxonomy): domain Eukaryota; kingdom Metazoa; phylum Chordata; class Mammalia; order Chiroptera; family Mormoopidae; genus Mormoops; species Mormoops blainvillei. The sequence continues at coordinate 81,372 of PVJD01005815.1, read as the reverse complement.
TTGTTTTTTATTTAGCATTTTTACCTATTTATGCTATCATCTTCCTTTAAGTGTCTTGAGTCATATATATTTCAAATAAACAAAACACTAAATATAAAGTACATCGGATGAGGAAATGCAAGTGGTTGAAATAAGGAAAAAAATCAAGAAACTTACATATATGTTGTACTCCTCCATCTCGTAGGTATTCTGTTATCCACAGACATAATTTAACATTTTTTAAAGGGAATTGTAAAAAATTTTTGAAACACTATTTTGAAAATTTTGGCTCCTGTAGTGTCAATTATTTAAATCTAACACACTCAACAACACATCAACAAACAAATTAATAACAAAATACAATTTACTCTCAAATAGTTCATAAATTTTATCAATATCTATACCCATATATATAATATAGATGTAAAACAATAACTAATGATAAAAAATTGGTGCCAAATGATAATAGATGAATCTGGGTAATATTCTTATTCTTGTAATTTTTTTCTTTAAGTTTCAAATTATTTGCAATTAAACAACTTCTCCCTCTCTCGACACTATTTCAGCAATTACCCCCTGTGCCTCTGAATCATCAGTTTTTATTTCTCTACTAAGTTTGAAAAAAACTTCTGGATACTCTCCCTCTCCCTCTAGCTATTTATTGTCTATCCTTGTTTGAATTTAACCTCATTCTACTTAAAACATTAGCCCAAACTTAACATAATTAATAATTAAAACTAAACTTCTGATCTTTCTTTTTAAACCAACTCTGCCAATTATCTTCCTGTCTAATTAATGGAACTCCATTATCCTGTTTGGCCAAATCCCCTGCACATATATTGCCTTTCTATTTTTCTCACAGAGCACAGCATCTATCAACAAACCTTATTCTTTCTAAGATCAAAATATATTTAGATTGTTGACTTCTCAAGTTCTCCACTGCAACCTTTCTGAGGCAGCCACCCCGCCTTGGCTTAATTCAATAGCCTTCTAACCGGTCTCATAAACTCCACTGGAATTTATTCTCAGCAGAGTATCCAGAGCAATTACTTTAAATAGAAAGTCGTATCAGCTCACTGTTCTATTCAGTGTCTTCAATGGTTCACTTGGGAAGCAGAAAAGTCCTTGCAAAAGCCTGCAGAGCCCTTTAGGATGTGATCATCTCCCCAGCTCTCTTCCCTCGCGCATCAAATCTTGACCCCTAGATTCCTTTGTGGCAGCTACCTCACTGTTCTTCATATATGTAAACAAGCCCCTGCCTCTGTGCTTTCGGACCTCTTTTACACTTTCCGAAATTATCTTTCCCTAAAGATTTGTATGAATGGACTCTTTTTAGATCTTAGTTCAAATATCGTCTTCGTAGTGATAGAGTTTACATTCAGGACGACTGCATCATGCGGCCTAGCCACTCTCTTTCTTGTTTATGCCAATTTTTTTCTCATAATACTCTAAGACAGGCTACATGTTTTTGTGCATATCTTTTATATCTATTTGCCCATGCAGGGGATAAGGTCTTTGTGAGCAAAGACTTTGTGGTTAGTCTTGAAGAGCCACTGGCTCATTGAAATTGAGCAGTAAATATGCCTGCAATGAGTAATTGAATCCTTTTCAAAAACAATCGTCCAAGTTGTCTTTTCTGGTGATTGAAATTGAAATAAGCAACTGTACGTGTATTGTACAGTTCATTAAAAGAACATCTATACGCTACAAAAATGGGTGTGTTATAGTAAAGATGATCGTCATCTCATAAAACTTAGAGCCTCTCTTCCCCAGCACAAGGGCCAGATATTAGCTCTAAGTCAAAGTAAATGTAGGTTCCTGATATGTCTCTCCAGTTACCTTGTGATAAACATTCTCTCCCGCCTCCCAGGGCCTTCCCCTTGTGTGCCCTTTAGATAAGACCCCTGCCCAGGTGACCAAAAACCTAGTGTTTTGGTTTGAATTGACCAGTCTGGTTTTAGCCTGAGAGCCCCAAGGCATCCCACCTGCAGACCCTAATAAAGGCAGGTGCCCCAGGTCCGGCCATGCTCTCTGCCCGCTCCTCTACCTTGACATCCCTGTGTGGCCCATTGCGATAAACCGGGCACCTTCTCCAGATTTTCTGAGGATGCACTTCTCTCCTTCACTGGCCCCTGAAGTCTTTGATAAATGGTGGCTCACCACAGAATGCCTCTGGGATATACCTAAGAAGTGTTAATTTGAAAAAGTTAACAACACCTAGAAGTAACCTTACTTAAAATTATTTTAACAAAAATTCTGAAATTGATGTAAATGATTATTATGTTTAGAAATGAAAATAATTCAGTCCCATATTCTGTAATCTATACATGAAATCTAAAAAGTACTAGATTATATGTAGCTGTGCTGGGGAAAATAAATTTTTTAAGTCCCTTCACTTTTAAATTTGGTACATAATAAATATGGCTGTGTAGAAATGAATTTTCAAAATTATCATGGAATTACTAGTGATTATTTTGTAAAAAGACAGGATGTCCATGGAGTCTGTATAAAATGCCATTGATAGCTAAAAACTGAGTAGTTTAGTCACTGTTTTTCTACCTTCTCTCTCTCTCTCTCTTACTTTGTCATCCATCTTCAATACAAACTCCACTGGGATTATTTAAAAAATTTTTTCATTTGCATAGCTATCTCTGAACCTACTCCCCTAGCCTAATAATCTCCACTTTCCTTTATAGTGCATTCACTTTGATTCAACTATCTGGTTTCCATGCTAAAATTCTCTGAAGTGAATGATTTCTTCATATTTTATGATACAGTATTACCAGTGCATTCACAACCCAAAATTAAATTTTTCATTTTACAATAAGTCTATAATACTGTAAGTGCTCAAATAATTTCCCATTTATTATTTCATATTTCTTTAAGATATTAATCACCTAAATGTCTACTCCTCCCAGCTTTCTCTATTACTTTTTTATTGTGATTTATTCATTAACTTGCTATTGGCTGTAAATTGATTTTATATTGTTTTCACAGAAGGGGCAAGGAGGAATACAGATGTAGCAGCATTTGAAGACAGTAAAATTAGTTTGTTACTGATGTAGATGGAGAAGGGATATACAAGAAAAACGCTTACCTACTTATTTTTATTGTATTGTGTTTAGACCAAAAGGTGAGAGCTTTCACTCATACAACTTATTACTTATCACCTTGGAGGTCTGATTTCACGAGTTTTTCTTTATTTCTGCAACTCACAGGCTTGAAGTGTAAGGAGAACTTTAAAATGCAGAAATACATTAAAAAACAAGATCAATTAGTTTTCTGTCTGTGTCGCACATCCAGGTTATTTGTGTGTTTTGTGTCATACAGCTGAAAATTGTAGAAAACTATAAATAATAAAAATGAATTTCATCCACAGAAGTGCTAAGCAGCTGTGTCCAGAAGAATGCAATAGATTATTGCTTTTTGGGTAGGCCAGTTTCTGCATAATTTGTAAACTCATTTCAGTATTCTCTCACTGCATACAAATGTGTGAATCTTTTAATTTTGTTTGAGTTAGTAATAACATCTTACACGTTTCCTTATTAATTAGTGAATTAAATAAAATCATTGATATGTTTATTTTATATTTGTATGAGATTCTTGATTATGTTCTCTCTGAAATTATCCTTTAACAGTAAAAGAAAGGTAATGCATTGCCTAAAGTTAAGACAAGTTGCTTTGACCTAAGGAAACACGTTAGGCAAGCACAGTTTATGACCTCCTCTTTAATTCAGGCACTAGGGTTTTGTTTTTGTTGTTGTTGTTTTTTTTCTTGGTGTTCTTTACTCCATGCGAAAGGTAAACAAATCTTCTCTCAATCACTGTTAAAGAGAACAACTTCAATCATTTTCAACATTTTGAGGGTATGTGTGTATGTTGGATGTCACTAAAAATTATTAGGAGAGATGAAAGAATATTTTGTTAAAAAAGTCTCACAACAAGCTAATAAAACCTCAGTCAACCCTTCTGTCTTTGCAAAAAGAAAAAAGAAAGAAAAAAAAAATCTCTATTGAAATCATTCCAAGGATTCATCTTTCTTTTCTTATCCCGTCCACAAAGGCATCGGCTCAGCCCGAGAATTTTCTTATGTTCACCTCCATCAAATGACGCAGCTGCCTTGCTCAGCCAGAAAACTTGGAGCCAGCCCAGGCTCCGGGCTCTGGGGGGTGCTTGCCTCCCTTCGAGAGCTTATGGAAGCATCTTCCAGCAAAGATGCAACGTTCCTCACAGTGCTAGGATTCATTAGTTTTCTTTATAGCAATGAACTTTTTACAGATTTATCCTTAGCTTTTATGACATGTACTCCATTATTCACATAAATAACATTTATTGCAAAAGCTACACAAATATATGTCACTCAACCAAGTTTAAAGGAGTAGCTTTCCAAAGCAACAGAACGGTTGTAAAACTAACATTTAACATTTAGATTTTTCATAAGGATATTTACATTGGTTTCTTAAACAGAAGTCAATAAAATACTTGCACTTTGTAGATAAAGGATGTCATTAAGAAATCATCCTGTCCGTAGCTGGGGCCCAGAGATGTCCTCAGACATCTCCTGGAACTTGCGAGACAGGCCTGAGACCTGAAATCCACACAAAGGAGCTGGTTGCAGAGATGCTGGTGCAGGAGAAATTTCAGGCTGTCCTGCCTGAGGGCCTCAGGGTTCAGGAGAGGAAATGTCAGCCCGGGGTCAGACTCACTCTCGCTAAATCTCTCTGTTAATTTCTCGCTAAATCTCTCTGTTAATTTCTCGCTTAGCCTCTGTGTAAGACGTTTGGTTAAAGGTTCTCTTTGTTGCAAGTTCCTATGACAGTTATGGGAAATCCGAGCCTCAGTTTTGTTGTTGTTTTTCCTTTTTTTTTTTAAGTTTGTATTTTTCCTTCTTAAACTGACAAAGGCAACCCATGAAAGTATTTACTTTCAAATCTATCAGTGTATCTTTTTGGATATCCTCAAATTGTAGTTTCATAAATTTTCATATATTCTTCACTCTAAACAGAGCTCCAAATAAATCATTTTAAGTATCAACATTTCTGCTGTAAAAGATATTCTACAAAGTTGTATGTTAAGTTGGCAACCACTTAAAAGTATCTGAAGTGATCATAAGTTATGGAGCTTCAAGGAAAACTCTTTTTAGAAGTTATTCTTTCTACTGTCATGTCCTGAAAGATCAAGAATAATGTCCTTTCTTGTTTTCTTACCAGGAACAAAGAGACAATCTTTGTTTCTTAGAAATCCTATAAATTTTAATTCCTTAATTTTTTATGTCTCTCTATTCTTTACACACAAAATATCGTTTGTCATATGTATGTGACATTAATTTTCACGGCAACCCATTTTCCTGAATTCTACAGATAACATATGCATTATTAACAGAAACAAAGAAAAACAAAGCAAAACATTATTTTCCAAAACTACATCATTCATCACTGGAAGAAAATAAAGTAGGAAGTTTAAAGTTAGCTTTTCTGCTAGGCTTTTTAGTTGTTAAATATTTTCCCATTATTCCCTGACTTTCTGGCCCCCTTGACTTCAATTTCTCTTCAAATTCAGTCTACCCTCTAACAATGTCAAAGTTACCTTCGATAGGAATTAGATTATTTCACTTTCCAGAGTTCAACCCCACAGACTCTGTAAGTCTGTAACATTAATGGGCTAAAGGTAACATTACTTCACATGAGCTGTTTGTGAAATATTTCATAAATTCTCCTTCTCATCTGGTGCCTGTGTGCAACCTATTTCTGTTTATCCTCCAGCTCCTTCACAGCCTCATTCCCTTTCAGGAGTGCCCAACTTTTTGGTGTCCCTGGGCCACACTGGAAAAAGAACTGTTGTCTTGGGCCACACAATACATGCACTAACACTAACAAAAACTGATGAGCAAAAAATTGTTTTTAAAAAAGGCTTTGAGTAAAGTTACAATTTTGTGTTGGGCTGTATTGATAGCCATCCAGGGCTGCAGGTTGGACACCCCTGCTTAGAGCTATAATTATGGAAGGCATATTCTTCACAATTCTTATTCCTCTGCCTATACTTCTCCGACTGTACTTCCCCATGGAGACCTCAACTGCTTCTGAGCTGCTGTTAATACCCACAGACAACATCTGGAGCCCTAAGCACTGGACCAAATGCAACTTCTCTGGTTTTTGTGATCTGTTTGCTACCTTCACAGGAGAGCTATAACAGCACCTCGGGGGAATCATATTCAAAAGAAAACCATTTACTCATGCCCTTCATTTAGTATTTTAATCCTTTGTCTTATAATTATTATAGAATTGTGCAACTGGAAGAAATCTTAAAGCTCATACAAACCATCTCGCAGGATGATTAAATTTACTCTAGAAATTTGACCTCTCGGCAATGTCTCTGTGAACTCAGCAATTATAAGAAAAGTTGTCTATTTATAGATTTTTCCCAGGAGAAGAGTGCTAGCTTTGTCATGCAGAATCATTAAAGCCAATGGCATAGACTTGTCCTTTTCTCTTTTCCTCACTACTTTTTCCGTTTTTGCTTATTTCCAAATTCTGTCAATTCAGTCTCTCCAGTAGCCTTCAATTATTTCTCTACCTTTTAAACTGTCTCCAATTTGGGCCACACTCCTGGATCTCCCCCTGTTCTGTGGTTGCAACCTTTCAGGTACAAGACAAGAGAAAAGGACCCTGCTCTTGAATTTCAAGAAAACCACCTGAAACTGGAAACAGATTAGCTCATACGCCTTTCTTCCTGGTTGTGTTAGTTTCTTCTGGTGAAAAAATCACCAGTAACTTTGTGCTATACTATATAACAAAACACATTTATTATCTTACACTTTTAGAGGTCAGAATTTCTGAAATCAATATGTGTTTTTTCAAGAGTTTCTAGAGGAGAATTCATTTGCTTTGCTTGCCTTTTCCAGTTTCTAGAAACTGCCTACATTCCTTGGCTCATAAACTCTTCTATCCTCACAGCCAGCAGTGTAACATCTTCAAATATTCAAGTATCTCTTTTCTCCTTCCCCCCACCTTCTCCTTCTTCTCTCTCCCCTCTCCTCCTTCTCTCTCTCTCTCTCTTCCCCTCTCTGTCTCTCTTCCCAACCCCCTCCTGCTGAGACTTGTTGAAACGTACTGTGAGTAAGTGCTGAGATCTGAACTAATGCCCAGTCCTGAGGGTATTTCTAAGAGGGCACCACAGTTTACTATCAGCGGTTTAGACTTCATCTTTCTGGATGTACCCTGGTCTAACTGTGGTCTAATTGTAGTGTTACAGTATCTTCTTCTGGTTCTGAATAGATTATAATCCTCTGTAGTGTTTAGGTTTTGTTTATGTGTTGTAATATTATTTCTTCCAGTTTCAACCTTTCTCTTATATTTAGGAACAGAATTCTGAAAGCTAGACTTTTGACAAAGCCTTTACAACAGACACAGACTCTTCATCGATGTCTTTGTCCCTAGTACCCCTCCAATCATGGCATCTTTTATGCATCTCCTTGTTTAAACCTTTTAAACGAAGTGCTTAATGTCACTTTCTCTCTTAAGAATACTTAAGGGCTTCCCACAGCCAAACAAATATATAAATTCCCAGGCATTGAATTCAGGACCTATGAGGTCTGTCTTCAAAACTAATTTTAGGGACTTAACTTCCACATTTTTCTATGCATAGCTAGGTTATTCATCATAAGGGAGATATCAGAGCATATTAAACTCTGCCAGTCATTTAGTTTGCATTTTCAAAGGAACCATTTGAAAATTGCGTAAAATCAATTGCATGAGGTTAAGAGTCACTGCACCCTGAAACTTGTTCTCATTAGACATAATCTCTGTTAATGAAGTTTATTAAACTGATCATAAATGATCCAAAGCCTTGAGGTGGTCACATTTTGTTCAGGCCATGGCAAAGAAGAAGATACATTTACAAGCTCATGTATGAAAACCTTCATCAGTGACTCATCCCTCTCATCCTCACCATGGTAGTCAAGTGAGAGGTAGGTCGATGCCATCATAACATAATAACCTGAAAAACGCCTTCAGATTCTTAAGAAGGGACTAAGTTGCTCTCCAGGTGCTACTTTAACTGTGGTCTAAGTTCTTATAGTCACATTTTACAACTCATCATTCCTAAAAATAATCCAGCTTCCTGGAAACCATCAATGTTTCAAACAGTGAAAGGATGGTAGAAGCTGCTATGATATGTCTCTTGGACAAGAGCTGGTCTCGGAGAGCAAATTCTTTGTCTTACCTTTGTAAATGCTCCTATATGCAATAGAGCTATAAATAAAAACATCGGGTTTATTTTTTTCTCTCACACTCCTCACAGATCATAGTACAAATTGCCAACAAGTCCTTTATGTCTTTATCTCTACTCACTGGTATAACCAGAATTGAACCTGAGAGAATAACTGTAGAGGTTTAGCGGCCCGTGCTATTCATCAAAATGCTTGCCTGGAGAAAAGAAACATTGCCATGAGAAATAATGCTTCCGTTTTTTAGAACTCCACTGTGAGAAAATATCCAGAGTTCACAAAATTCAGGTGATATAAATTAGCAATTTCTCTGGCACCGCCTATTCAAGAATAATAAGCACTCGGGGGGAGTTTTATTATAAGTGTCCTTGGAAAAATAAATGGGGGATTGGTGACTTCTGCACAAAATATCCTGTGACTTAGGAAATGTCATTTAGTTAAAAATAGTATTAGTGACGGGGCTTAGGGATACATTTATTCTACACTAATTTAAAACATTTATTTAAATCTGGAGTAAATACAATCGGTTATGCAGTAATAAAAACGGTCCTACCAGGGGTGCCCAAGCCACAACCCGCAGGCCGCATGCGGTCCAGGGTGACTGTGAATGCGGTCCAACACAAAATTGCAAATATACTTAAAACCTTTTTTTATGCTCATCAGTTTTCATTAGTGTTTGTGTATTTAATGTGTGACCCAAGACAACTCTTCTTCTTCCAGTGTGGCCCAGAGACACCAAAAGTTTGGACACCCCTGGTCTCTTCTTTCATGTAACAAAACCCCATTATAGAATCATTGTGCCAATTATGTGAAATTGAAATCCTCTTCAAGATTCTATAAACAAACAATGTAGGAGAGGAGGGAGGAAGAAAAAGAAGAAACGAAGGACTTAAAGTGCCATCTTAAATGACATAAGTCATTTAATATGTGACTTGCTTTGTTAATTATATATGCCAACTAAATCAAATAACAATTATACAGGAATTTTTTTTTCTGTGTGATTAACTACTAAAAGGTTTCATTTGCCATGATCATGTGCAAAGATAAGCTGCTAAGATTATTCTTTCTTTTTATTATTCCCCATATGTCAGTCAACTGAGAACTAGTCAGCAGGATAAATAAAAAATTTCCAGTTCCAGCACTCAGGCTTTGAAATTCATTGTAATTTTGCGTGTTCGGTCACTGAGCAATAAGAAACACTTTGAGGACTTGTACTGGTTCTGGTCTAGATAATTTTGCTAATAGGCAGCAGACATTTATATCCTCCCTGAAGACAATATTCTGATGACTTTCCCCAAATTCTCACAGAAAACTCAAAGGAGGATAGACAGAGAAGCTCTCAGCACCCATATCGGCTTTCCAGAAACCACCTCAGTAATAGCAACGTTACCAGATTTCACGACTTTGGTCCCGTCTTCCAGTTTCTTACTAAAACAGTGATCGATCTTCTTTAGCTCAGCAAACGCGTGTGTGATGTGAGCTGCTTGAGAGTCCAGCACAGGTAAACACCTGCATGAATTCTGAGTAGATGGTTCAGGACAACCCCCTGAGCCATGAAGCCAACTCTTTCCATTGGTGGGTCATTTTTGCTGCCACAGCCACATTGCCACAAGGAATATCTTTGACAGACATGTTCTTGACATCAAAGCCCATATTTTCCCCAGAGAGAGTTTTATTACAATTTCATGATGCATTTCCATAGACTTTACTTCAGTTGCAACGTTAACAGAAGCAAAGGAGACCACCATGCTGGGTTTGTGAACCCCAGCTTGCACTTGACCCATCAGGATGCCACCAACACCACCAAGGTTGCAGACATGCTGAAGGGGCAGGTGGAAGCTCTAAGCGTTGTGGGAAAAGGTTTTAAATTATTTTGAAAAGAGACAAAGAGACTAAAACACTGAATAACTTCAAGACAATTAAACCAGTGAAAGGATTTGTATAGCTCATTTACAATGAAATAAAATAGGAGATAGGGGAAGTAGCTATGAGAATTTTAATAGATTATAATAAATATTAGGTGGGCTGGCTGGTCCATCAACTTCTTAGATTATGAAAGGACCAGAACAGATTTACTCAATTTTTCCTAGCCTAAATGAATTTTTAAAATGTGATAATGACATAAATATGGAAACTACCATCTCTTCAGAACAAGTGCTGATTAATGGTGTGAAGTAAAAGAGAAAATTATAATTCTGAGTGATGGGTTGGTCAGTGTGGCTTGACATAGGAGTGGGGGGTAAGAACATTTGCATTGATATGGATTAAATTGCCTGGAGATGATGAGGAAACTGTCTGAAATTTGTGCACAATGTACCTTTATACTCAAAGTTACTAATACAATTGCTGATGCAAAGTTAAAGGATGAGTTGCTTATGATAGGAGATATGGGAATGCAACTCTGAAAGGTTTATATGTAAAAATACCACTCAAAGTAAAAAAAATATGAATGGAAGTATTGTGCACTAATGCATTACCCTATGAGAAAGTATCATAGGAATAGATGGATGTCTAAACTAGAGACGTTTTCCCACACCTAAGCCAATAAGAAGAAAGTCATACCAGTGTGCTCTTCGCTTGTTTAAATGTGATCCATTACATGGAAATCTCCGGAATTACCTAAAATCACTCAAGTGGTTAATTTTTTAAGAAGTATAAGACATTTGGGTGTCATCAGGAAATTTTTGGTTATTTAGGAATATTTCAGTTTCACCTGTATTAGCATCCCAAAATTCCGTTTAATATTCCAGTGTTATCTGTGAAGAAAACTGATGGATCCTGTAGTTTAACAGAAGGTTATAAAGGATTAAATAAAATGTTGCCTCAATAGTATGATGAATCCAATATAATGTTAACAGTTCAAACTGTGCACTGTGCTAAAGAAAATGAGAATTTTTGGTGAACATTCTGTTTTCTATTCCTATTTCAAAAGGGACCCAAACTAATTTGTATTATTGTGAATTGATACTAAAAAAATACAGTGTGTGTGTGTGTGTGTGTGTGTGTGTGTGTGTGTGTATCCTGCTGCTTACTGGCAAAACCTGATGTAAAGATTCTTAGATTTGATTAAATTGAAAATCCTGTTATTCTTCATGTTGATAAAATGTTGACAATTTAATCTGAAGATCAAGTGGGCTGAACTAAATGCTAATCTACAGAATCAAGAACAGATGGTAAGATTTTAAAAAATTATGTAAACTGAGACACTAGAGATATACCTCAAACAACCAAAAATAAGTCATTTTCTCTAGGAACTCCAAAATGAAAATAAGAATGAAGACTGATTGGGTTTTTGGTTGATGGAAAAATCACATACCACATCTGAGAATTTTACTAGTCCCATTTCACAAAAGTACCAAGGAAAAAGATACATTTTAATGATGTTATATAAACAGAAGTCACTCTTGGAATTTCAAAACCTCCGGCCTAATTGTTTACCCAGTCTAACCCTTTGGGTAGCTCAGCCCCAGAACTCAAATGACATGAGAAGCATCAGCCGCTCGCTCTCAGACCGTCGAGAGCCTTTTGTGAAAGTTCGTGTCTGCCAGCCGGCATTAACTGCCGGGGCTGTGGAGCAGAGGTTTGCCAGAAGCTGTTGCCATATAAATTCCCTTTGAAAGGCAATTTTTGGTCTGTTACTGGGCCTCAAATGAAACTATTTCTGTTATGGAAGGACATAAAATTATTTTGAGACATGACGTGCCCTCAGGTCCTGAGTTATAGCAAAACAACCTTTCAATATGAGAGGGAAACACACGCAGAGGCATTGGAAATGATGTATTAGCAAATGTGCCACAGCAGCGCTCATCTCATATATGAACAGGTGGCTGCCATACCTCTGGGTTCTATGTTAGACTCACCTGAGGAGTTACCGCCCTCTCTAAATGGGCATGTCCCTGAGATCACTTAATGGAAAATGCTGAACAAACAGCCGTGTTTACATACGGTACTTCACGGGAGGCTCAATCTGAAATGCAGCTGTGTTGTATCTGGCTGGAATAGCAAAGAAAAGTTAAAAAATAAAACCAATAAATAAGAAGAATTGGGGCAGTGTTTCTTATGGCATCAGAAGAACTAGATACAAATAATAAAACAATAGAATCCTGTACCAGTCTTTAGGCAGAAGCCAGTGGATTAGCAGAAAATGATTCTTAAATAATTAGAAGATCAAAAAAAAATCCCAGTATGGGGTACTGTTGTTATGAAAAATAATCATAATTTTGGAAAGAAAAAATCAAAATTATACATAATAAATTGTGTGTATATGGGTGTTTGTATATGTAATTATTTAATTAAATTACAATATGTTGATAAAGGTACCTAGATACAAAGGACTTAAAATATCTTCTGTGCCCAACTTATTGCAGTATTCTCTGTCCCAAGTCTTTTTGAGACAAGAGGCTACAATCTAGATAAAGAATACTTAGCAAACTAAAATCAATGTTATTTTAGGGCAGACTTGCAGGGCTCACAGTAGCTCTAATACTCTTTGTGTATACCTATAAGGAGTTCTCTGGAATGCTCCAAGTAAACGACATTTGGAAATGACAATTAGCCTTATAACAATCTGCTGAGTGGTTCAACATTTCTCGGTCAGAGATATATACTTAAACTGTACTCAGTAAACGCATTGGCAGCAACATGCTTGGTAGATAAGACAAAATTTCCTCAAACATTCTAAGGGAGACTTTAATGAAAATGGCTCAAGTCTAGGAGTCATAGAGTAAACCAAACTTGTCTCTTGTGAAGAGTGCTATACTGAGGAAAAAGACTTATGGGTTTATACAGCCATTTTGAGTGAATATTATTTTAAGACACAGGTGAAAGTTGACAAGTATCCTGTATACAGGATATGGTTTTAGAAAACTGAATTTAAAAAGCGCAATAGGCTTTAAGCACTCCAGGAGACAGTTGGAAAATCACAGGCACGCTGGTCCAGAAAAGGGCTATTCATGAATGTTCCTCTAGGGGGCATCCAAATTGTGGCCTGTGGGCCCCACTCTGCTCAGGATGGCAGTGAATGTGGACCAACACAAAATCATAAATTTACTTAAAACATTACGAGATTTTTTTCTGATTACGTGTCACAGTGTATGTAATGTGTGACCCAAGAAAACTCTTCTTCTTCCAGTGTTGCCCAGTGATGTCAAAAGTTTGGACACCCCTGTGGGAAGTGGTAAAGTTCAAGGAAATGGTCTTCAACTTTGGCAGAGAAAAGCACAAGAATAAAGTTGTGGGAAATCTTTGGCCCCAGTAGGCTATGGAAATACATTTATGGAGAGTATGTTTTGCATAAATACTCTGTCACTGTCAAGGCACCATGAATAAATTAAAAAACAAACTTATCCAGTAGTGCCGTTGATTAGACCTGAAACCTTTTAAGCTTATCTAGGATTTTTATCAGAGGAGATAAAATAGGCAATATTTAATGAAAAGGTCTTTTGGGGACCTATGTCAATGTAAGCTTGCAATATGAAATAATAAATATGAAACTGGGAATCTAGAACTGAGAGCTGGTCCTTTGAATGATTCAACAACATCTATGACGATACTGGTATTGATGACCAAATATATTGGGGCAGTGAACTGGTAGTTTTTCAAAATGTTCTTCCAATGGGTTTGGCTAAAGAAATTTTAGAATTAACTAATGATTAATTATTACATTAAATTCATCTATAACCATGTGCCATGTAACATTTCGGTTAATGATGGATTACATATATGACAGTGGCATACCATATACCTTAAGTGTGCAGTGGGCTATATCATCTATGTTTGTTCTCATCGAAAGTGCCTAAAGGCGTATTTCTCAGAACACATCCCCAACGTTATGTGGCTTATGACTATATTGATACTTTTCATAGGTTTAAATTTTACCATGGAAAAGAAATAAAGAGTTGTTAAGCTTGTGTAAGACTCACAAGTTTGTAGTGACATATGTTACCTAGAACTCATTGGTTGATACAAATAATTACTATTTCAATGCTTACACTTCTGCTTTTTCTACCATACACATATTTTATAAAACACAAAGGATGATGGTGTGAAGGCATATGTAATTAACAAAGCTGGGCCAAGGAACAAGAAGTAGACTGTCCTAGAACAGATTTAAAACCTGCAGCTTTTCGGTGGTTGTTTTGCTTATCAGCAGGATTCCTGGAACCATAATACCCATCTGTATCCAAAATGGAATGAAATTTTCTTTTTGGTGATTTAAAATGCACAGATCTTTGTCCAAAAATCCACTGGAAACATTATGTACCAGTTTGTCTACATGTTATCAAAATATGCAGACATATATGAGAGGGGACCCAAAAATGGAATTTATTTATTAAAAAATGTGTATTTATTTTTACATATTTAAACTTCAGTCACCTTCCAAGTACTCTCCATTTGATGCAATACACATATTGAGACTTTTTCCATTGTCAAAACAGGTTTTGAATTTGATTTTGATGTCTTTTATGTATGTGCCTCTACCATTTTTTGTTTGACTCCTTCCACATGGGCAAAACATTTCCTTTTGAGGACTTTTTTTCATCTGAGGAAACAAACTAACAAAAAAAAAGTCACTAGAGGTGAGATCCGGTGAATAGGAAGGGTGGGACATGAGGGTCATTCCGTTTTTGGTCAAAAGCTGTTGATCACTCAGTGCCATGTGGGCAGGTATGCTCATAAATCACCCTTCATGAAATGGACAAACACATTGAAAGAGTCTCCAGAAAAATTCACTGAAGCTGAATGCAGCCTCTCACAACAACGCCAGCTGGTGCGCTGATACAAATGGGTTCCTAGAACACACACTTAGCAGGGGAAGCCTGTACTACAGGAGGCCCACCATCCAGAAGATAATTCCACTGGGGGGGTTCCCCAATCATAGCTTACAACTGACTTTTAGTTTTATACAACCTGGTGTCAGCTATGTAAAAATTAAAAAAAAAAAAATAAGGCAGTAAATAGCCCTTCAGTAAATGTATGGATTAGCCAATCCCTTGAGAGCAGGTACCTGGAGCGCACCATGGAGACTCATAACCCGATGACGAAGCACATCCTTTGAGACCGAGAGCAGGCCCTGGAAACATTTTAGGAGTCTTGGGTCTCGCTGATGTTTGCAGGTACTTTTTTTCTGACTGCCTCCTCCTATCGCATGTTCTTTACCTTTATTCAAGTTATACCTGAGTAGCCTCCAGAGTCTAGTGAAATTGCTGCATCTTACAAAAATTTACTGCTTTTGTTATATTTTTTCCTCTCATATTTTAAGTATTTTCAAGTTTTTGATATACAGAACAAATGGTTAGTGGAAACACTTAGAAAGAAGATGGTCACGAGAAATGATCAATGTGTTTGGTTTTACCTTAACGGAATGAGAGCAGTGAGGGTTCAAGGGAGGAGTGACCTTAGAAGCTGTCCGCCGTGGATCCAGGCATCAAAAGGGAACTTCCTATACAGAGAAGTTAAAACAATAACAAAACTGACTAAAAGTTGTTCTTCTTTTTATCTTCACAATACACTGTGGATTTTAAACAAGGTCTATGATAAATTACTCTTTCCTGCTGGGGTGACCTTACCCCCCACATTTTATTCTATTCCTTCCTATGGTATTAATTTAATTAGTTGTGCCACCTTAAGATAAGTCATTTCTCTTCCCCGGGATCTTAGTGTTCCTATATCCAAAATAGGGAAGTTGTGGCAGCAGGATTTTGGAGTCTCTGCATACTCCAGCTCTCTGGAGCATTTTGTGTTTCAAAACTCAAGCATGGCTAACCCACAGAAAACGCATCAGAACACTGGAATAATTCTTTATTCATTCTTGCATATAAATACTAAATAACTAAATATACTAAAGCCTATACTATCTTGATGTTGCTATTTTAAAACCCTAAGGAATTAAGAAAGTCATGTTAGGTCAGAACTGTATCCATTTTAGGCACTGGGTTTGGTGCTGAGTGACTAAGACACAGGGATGAACTGTATAATAGATAACTTCTACGCAACTTGTCCATAGAGTTGACAGAGATAATAAGTCTACCCTTACCATTCATTTAATACGATTGTGAAAATTAATATATATAGAAAATACCAAGGTGGTACATAATACTGGTGTGTTAGAATTTCCAAAGAGATAAAACCAATTGCAGAGAGAGATCTATGTCTATTTCTATCTCTTTCTCAATAGAGAGACAAAGAACGATTTATTCTAAGGAATTGGTTCATATGATTGTGAAAGCTAACAAGTCCAAAGATCTGCAGCTGGCCGACTGAAGACCCAGAAGAGCTGCTGATGTAGTTTCAATCTGAAACGAAAGGTCTGAGAGCCAGTTAGAAGGCCAACAAGACCCAGAAGGAAAACCATGTTTCAGCTTGAGTCGAAGGCAGGAAATAAAACAGATGTCCCAGCTCAAAGGCAGTTGGGTAGGAGAAATTCTCTCTTATGAGAACATGAGTTAACCCTTTTGTTCTATTCAGGCCTTCAGCTAACTGGATGAGACCTCCACATTAGGAAAGGAGATCTGCTTTACTCCATAACATTTTACCAAATAACTGGACACTTCATAGCCCAGTCAAGTAGACACATAAAGTTAACCAGCACAGCTGGTATGTAATTATGGGAGAGTTTTACTTACTATTGACCTTAGCTTTGTAGAAAATAATTGGACAAACTGAAGAGAATGTTTAAAATGAGGTTAAAAAAATAGTTAATCATTTTTCACTTCTTAAAAGGAGTTGCTTTTAATCAGATACATTTTTTCTTTGCCTTAGAAAGTAAATCATTGAGTCAAAATGAATCTGTTTCTTTTTTATTTTTTAAAAACCAGTTCTTAAACATCCCCCATATGTCTGAAAGATTTCAATTTAAAAAAATCTGTGACTCTAGAAGTTTTTTCTTGTCTGTCTCATTCATATTTTTCAATGCTTTAGTAACATGAAATCTCATTTTTTTCTCTTTAAAGTAATTCAGTTCCCTTAAACACCACTTATATGTAGAGACAGATTCAGAGCAGGCCCCTACAAAATGTGCCACTCTGGTGTGTCAATTGTTTAAAGCTGAAGGCAATGAATAGAGAGACCTTGTGAGCTCTCAAGAAATGTTTACCTCTCCCTTAAGAATTTAAATTAGCAGCCTTGCCCATAATAAGAGTGATCACCAGAAATAACTTTTATGACTAAATATATAGGGCAGGGAAAATATCTAATTGCTGAATATCTATATCTGCTCTCCTTATATTTGCTTTTTTTTTTCTTCCTCACCCACGGACATTTTTTTCATTGCTTTTTTTTTGAGAGAGAGAGCAATGTGAGAATGCAAGAGATAAACGCCATTCAGTTGCCTTCTCATACACTCATATACACACTGACCTGGGAACGAACCCACAACCTGAGTATGTGATCTGACCGGGAATCAAATTTGTGACCTTTGGGTCTATGGAACAACATTCTAACCAACTGAGTCACACTGGCCAAAGACTTATATTCTTACAAATAACCTTAATCTTCTCTGAAGCACCAGGGTGACTTACTTCACTATTAGTTCAGAAAGTTTAATGTATCTTATTTTTTCTTTCTGTCTCTGAACCTATTATGTATGTGGGGTCCCTGGCAGTCTTTTATTTGTGGAGTTCCCTTGCATTATATATGTAATTAAATTTGGTTATTTTCTCTTGTTAATCTGTCCTATGACAATTTAATTATTAACTGAGCAGGAATAACCTAGAAGGTAGAGGAAGGTTTCTTCTCTCCCATATATGCTATTGGTAAATCTGGTAATTTCAGGTTTGACTAATTCAGATTACCTCATTATTTCTTCACATACCTTAGAAACATGACCCAATTTTCGCCACCACACTTAGCTTTGATTCTAGATCAACACTGAGTCATTGAAAAAACATATTCTTGTTATTAATTTAAAAACAAATTTATTTTTGTTCTTTCAAAACATACATGTTTTTAATAGTTGATGATAAAATTAGTTTTCTGGTAGTAACTACACGGGCTTATTTATGTAAAGCAAACAACACATTTTAGTATATTTTTGATGCCATACTCTTTATTTTTTAAATTTATTTTTAACTATTTTTATTGTTTACATTATTACAGAGGCCCCCACTTTCCCCTCTGCCTGACCAGCCCTCGCCCTCCCTTCTTCAAACCATCACCACATTGTTGTCTGTGTCTGTGGGTTATACAAATGTGTTCTTTGACAAAGAAAAGGGAAAATAAGTTATCAACTTTTCTTTAAACATTAAACACAAAACCCACTTGGCTAAACTTGAAAATCCATTGCTTTTGTGTCAGGTTCAGTTAGCTGAAACCCTTCCTCAGTATATTGATCATTTTTATAGAAAAGTGTTTTATACTTGAGGTGTTTCAAAGTATATACTTTTTATTTTTCTTATTTGGTTTTATCCTCTTTTACATTTTATTTTTAAAGGTGGAAATAATTGGTGCTAATTAAATTAATTTTGACTTTCAGTTTTCTTTTCTTTCAGAACATAGCTTTCACACAGAACTATTTATGACAAAAATTAAGCATCGCTTGTTGAAATGTTAAAGGTTATGTTGAGAATAAGTTATGATTTTTATAACTACGATCTCTTTAAAGGCAATTGTGAGATTTATAGAACTTGCTTTATAGAGACAGTGCCTTCCACTCTTCTCCAAATATATAAAATGTATACTCACACACAGTTAAACCCTAAGAAATACCAGTTTTGCTTTGAATAAAAATAACCTGTGGAATGGTATTAGGTTTTTCACTCTATAGTTATTTATCATATATTTATTATGCTTCAATGCAAAAAATTAAACTATTCCTTAACAGAGATTACATATTTTATAGTTCAAAATGTACTAGAACTTTCTTCTTTCTTTCTTTTTTTCATGGTAAGATTTTTTTTTCTTCTTTTTTTATTTTAAAAAATATTTTATTTATTTATTTATTTTTAGACAGAAGGGAAGGGAGGGAGAGAAACATCAGTGTGTGGTTACCTCTCACACACCCCGTCCTGGGGATCTCCTGCAACCCAGGCATGTGCCCTGGCTGGGAATCGAACTGTGACCCTTTGGTTCACTCAACCCACTGAGCTACACCAGCCAAGGTGGAACTTTCTTCTTTCTTTTGTTTTCTTTTGTTTTCTTTTGTTTTCTTTACTTTTCTTTTCTTTTCTTTTCTTTTCTTTTCTTTTCTTTCCTTTTTCCTTTTCTTTTTTTTCTTTCCTTATTTTTTTTTCTTTTCTCCTTCCTTCCTTCCTTCCTTCCTTCCTTCCCTCCCTCCCTCCCTCCCTCCCTCCCTCTCTCTCTTTCTTTCTTTCTTTCTTTCCTTCTTTCTTTCTTTCTTTCTTTCTTTCTTTCTTTCTTTCTTTCTTTCTTTCTTTCTTTCTTTCTTTCTTTCTTTCTTTTCTTCTTTCTTTCTCTTTCCTTCTTCTTTCATTTTTCTTTCTTCATTCCATTTTTTTGTGAAGACATAAACATTTTTACTTCAAGATTCCTCAATTTATCTGTAAATTACATTAATAAACACAAGCCTCACTGGGCATACACCAATGATAGCAGACTATAGAATATTCACTGCATTCAGAAAGTGCAAAATTTTCTCAAGGACTATGTGCTCATCTCAAATATTGAAAATTGAAAATAATACAGAAGTTGCGTGGTTCTATGATAGGAAATTATTCAACGGCTTCAAAATTTGTGTAATACAAATGTGTCTTAATTCATTGTAAGTAATGGCCTTTTTGATTGACTAACATAACATGTTTAATTCCAGAGCTTATGGGAAAAAAAAGTGCTATGTTTTTGGGTTTTTTTGTAGGAGATATTCAATACTTAAAGTTCTTAATCCATAGAAAATTTATTATAGAAACAAGATTTGGAACTTGCTAACTAACAGATTATGGAAACTTGCTTTTGTCATTAAGCAGGTGGCTGACACCATTCTGTGTCTTCATAGGTATAATGTACATTTTTCTTCTCCAGATCCTGGAGGAAATTATTATAAATAGTCCTGGAGAAAGCAATTAGGAACAGTAATTTATTCTCCATGACATTTTATTAAGCTTTACTAAACTCAAATGAATCTCATTAAGAAAATGATTATAATATTTTAACTCATAATTTCTTTTTAAATATTTTATTTATTTATTTTTAGAGAGAGGGGGAAGGGAGGGAAAAAGAGAGGGACAGAAACCTTAATGTGTGGTTGCCTCTCACATATCCCCTACCAGGGACCTGGCCTGCAACCCAGGCATTTGCACTGACTGGGAATCAAACCAGTGACCCTTTGAATCACAGGCCAGTGCTCAATCCACTGAGCCACCCAGCCAGGGCTTAACTCATAATTTCTAACAAATTGGATTCCATGATGGTTTTCTCAAAATTCTAACATAAGAATAAGTAATACTTCATTCAGTAAATTTTTAAATGTAAACTTACTGGCCTTCAAATTTTATTGTCTTATTTTTTGTTTCTGAGAATTAAGCATAGTCAGAAAGTCCCAATTCAAGATGTAGAGAATGTGTCCACTATATATTTCTTATATGCAATCTATAATATTTGTTAGTCATTAAAACTTGAGTTTGCAGTTAGTCAGTTGTTAGGGACTTAAAACTTAAGATTCTGAAGATTTTCACTTCAAGATGAATTCCACTGGTAATTCTGAAATGAAAATCTTAAATACTGATAAAAAATTTTGTAATGAACCTAGATAATTTTAAAATACATTTTAGTCATTTGGTTTTAGTTATTAAAATAATGAATTTCCAAAGTGATTTATGCAGAGACAATTCATAAATTTTCAGAATAGTAATTTAAGATGAATTATGTATTCTTCCTATAAAAAATAACTTTAAAAAATCATGGGCAGTTACCTTTTGCTCACCACAATATTCTGGGAGTGAATATCTCGGAAACAGTTTATGTGAATTAATTCCGAGCATGTGAACATAACTGAAAGGCGACAGAAGCTGCTATTAGGTAGAGAGACAAACAAAAAAATTAAAAAATAAATATCACAAATATGCAGAGAGGACTTTCCTCTTTTCCAAAACTTTATTAAAGACTTTGTTTTAAATATATGAAGACATTTTTAGCTGGCTATGGGAAATAATGTGTTCTCTAAGGAAACTTACACATACATTCTAAGATTTCCAAGGATATTGTCTGTGTCCCCCTCAGTGAGCTGGATGGGAATCCAGCATAATCTTCGATGGTATCTCTTGTACAGAAAAGTAGATATATGGAAAGGCAGGACCTTAGTCCCCATTATTTGGAGATGTGTTTGTAAATCTATGAGCAGAGTACATGAAATAAACTAATTTTTTACTAGTTTTTTTTCTTTTAATTTTAAGTGAAAAATTAGCTTGGCTAGAAATATAGGTGAATGTGTCTGGTGAGTGTCCCTCTTCTAAAATGGAAAATATAAAGTCTAAAGTCTATCAGCGAGAGAGTCTGATCTGAATTTGCCTTGAATGTCTAATTACTTATTTTAACTTTAGTTAATGGCCATATGCATTTTGGATTTAAATAGAAGAATCTTGCAGTGCTATTCACCTTAAAATATTTGGAACCTACAAGATCATGAACATACATTTATTTTATGATATGTACTATGCAACCAGAATCATGATAATAAGTAAATTATAGGTACCTGTCTCTTGGGTTATAACTAAATTTAAAAATCAGATATAGCATTATTATTTTATTATATAATGTGCTTTAGTGTATAATTAGTTCTCTTATTTTTCATAGCTATTGGAAAATAAAATATATGTTCAATTCATATGGCTTTACAAATTCCTCCTCCAAACTAGGTCTCCTGTGCATTGGTTTACAGACGAGCATAGTGTTTTGATTGACAGGAAGGTATTGTCAGAGAGAAGTATGTTCAAATGCAAGATCTGGCCCATGGTGATTTTTAATACGTGTATTAATTCTCAATATCCTGTCCTATAAAATGGAAAAAGTAAAACTCAAGATTAGTAAAAAGGTTAAATAAATTACCTCATAGGTAGCATGAACAGTGGTTGTTTTTCCTTAGAAATAAGTTTTACTTAGATTAATAAATGTGCTTTACATATTCATAGTACAAGTATAGAGCAAGTAGGTGATAAAGGATGACATGACATTTTTCTAAGTTTCTACAACATGTTGGGTTCCTTAAAAATGGTATGCTGTTAAGTGTATTCTTAAAATAGTAATTCATCAATTTCTTCGTGATCAATAATTTGAATTCATAAATGAAACTAGTTTCGGTGAGGGCCAGAAATCATGTGTGATTAGTTTCCTACTCAAAGGAAACTTGATCAGGTTTGGCATATAAATTATATTCATCTACCAAAGGCATAAATGAAAGATCATGTTCCAATTAAGAACAAGGCATGACCAATGAGTATCTTTACTGTTATGAAAAGAAGTCATTAAGAATTTAAGTAGCTTAAATGATCCTTAGAGTTTCTGAAACAGAATGGAATCATTTTACTTCCAAAGTTCAAATGGAATGGGGCATTTAATCAAAAAAAGTATTTATAAATGTATCCCTTTGAACTTCTGGAAAGTTAACAATTATCTGAGTGAGAAATAATATAGTAATTATTTTAATCAACAACAGGTTTCATGACTGTAGGTTTAGAACCTATGGTTTTGGACATAAAATAACTTGGTAATTATACTCATGTCCTATTTTATATAGTTGATGCCTTTCTTGAAAAGTGCCTCAGTAGAAGTGTTCTTAAGGGAAAAAATAGTTTATATGTAATGAAAGATTTTGTATTTGAAATGTGATATAGTGTGCATTGTTTATTAGGTAATGATTGGCTTTTGAAGCAAGAATGACCTCTCCTTTGTATTTTAAATATGGATTTTCAATACTAGGTACACTTCAAACCTATTCTAGGGGATAATGATATGCAGTTTTGGAAAAAATCCTGAATCATTTAAAACACTTATTTGCCAAAATTGTTTTACACAAACAGTGTTTTGTACTTATGAAGAGAAAGAGCATTTCAAATAATGTTGGTTGGAAAATTACCAACCAATCTATGATGAACAGTCCAAAAAAGTGATGAACATTCCCAAAATAATTTTGTCAACACAGGATTTTGAGAAGACCCACAGAAACAAATGAAGACATTCATTAATGATTAGAATATTTATTTTTATTTTACTTATCTACCTATGTACTGATACAGATTATTTAATTTATTTGTGATAATGTCTCTCATTACTAAAGTTTAAAATGTGAGATCATATTTTTAAGCAACAAATATGTATGGAAAATAATATAAATTGTAATAAAATAAAAATGTAATTTATGATGTGAAAAGCATAATTGAATTGGGATTATATATAAACATCTTAAGATTATTTAAGGGCACATTAGTTACACTAATACTTGAATTATCTATTTAGTTATCCATATACATGTATAAAGTAGTAAATTATAACATTTCAGCATTATGAAGAGATTTAGAAATAATCACTACCATTCTAGCTTGTTATATGCCCCTCCACAAAGGAGTCAAAGAATTCTTCCAGTAAAAAGCAACCCAAAACTTTTCAATTATTGTTGTTTTTTTAGAGAGCAAAGACTAAACTTTGCTTTAGGTAAGAAACTTCAGTAACTGTACTGTATTTTCAGATTTATCTAGTGAGATTAACAGTAAGTATAATTTTGAATGATTACTTTTTCTATTTTAAGCTTAATGATTCCAGGTGGCTACTCAGTACACTTCACTTTTTTCTTTTTCTCTTCATTGTATATATATGAGAAGATGATTACTAACTGAACCTATTGTAATCCCTTCACAATATATGTAAATAATTGTAAGTGGATAACACAGCAGTTCCACATCTAGGGAATTCTTACACCTACTTACAATGAATGGTGGGGAATGTTTCAGATCAAAGGGAGAGCATGACTAAAGTGAACCACACTTCAGATCCCTGCTCAACTTAATTTGTTCACATACGCGTCATTTCTTTTACTTCTAGGGTCATCAGTATCCTGCATCCTCTCATTTTTCTCATCTGAAAAAGGGATGCAACTTGCAGCACATTATGTGAATGAAAAAAAGTTCCTCACAGTTTCTATTTAATTAAATCAGATTCCCTTAACAAAAACCTCTGATTTCTGATACCAAATTATTGTTTGTAACACTATTCTTTCCATATTTACCAAACAATATACAAAATATTCTTCTTTTCATGTCATTATTTGCCAGTTTAAAAATAATTTTAATGGGATATCAAACTGAGTATCAAACTGAATTTTTTTAATTTAAAGCCAGAAACTGAAGTGTTCTATGTGAAACCCAGTTATATCTGGGCCATGCAAAAACACTAAATGATGAGGGAAACCAGACATTCAGAGGACCTATCACTCTTCCACATCAAAGAAAAACATCGATGTGTCTTGCTATTGATGAAATTTTATCTGTTTTAGGGCATCAGCTTCTCACTTTTCAAGGGCAACTTACATTCAGTACCCACCTTGGTCAATCTAAAGGATCGATTTTAGAAATACGCCAGTAATTGTAAATGGTTGAATACACATATCTACTCAAAACGGATACCATTTTGTTCATAAAGGTCAATCAAACTACAGATTATAGCTCAATCTTTGTATTCCTTCTCTTTAATTGTGTCCCTATTTAAAGAACTATTTTTATCCTCCTGAAATTATAACCTATATTTTCACAAACTGTTAATAGGAGTCATAATAAGAGTTATAATGTTTAAATCTTTATATTCAGAACTAAAATACATACTGATTTATATTTTTATAGAAATTTAGTAAAAATTCAGTGACAAAATTAGCTTTTCGTGCCTCTTCCTTAATATTTTTGTATGCCAGTGGTCATTTCTAAATCTCTTCATAATGCAGAAATGTTATAATTTTCTAACTTTATACATATGCAAGGATGACAATGATAAATTCAGTTATTAATGCAAATAATATATTCTTCAGTGATAAAAGCTGTTTGTATATAACTACCTTAACTCAATTATACTTTTCTTTTTTCATGATTTAAATTTTCATTTTATACAAATTATACTATTTTCCAAATTTATATACCTCTTTTCTACTATGTTAATACTATTTTAGCTGAGGTTACAGAAGCTTTCTTTGTAAACTCTGCATGATTTTTTCTTTTTTCTGCCAGAAACTGTCTTGATGTGGATCTTCCTGTGGGAAGGTTTTGATTTTAAGTACCTCCCCCCAAAATGAAGGTTTTGATTTTAAGTACCTCCCCCCAAAATGAAGAAACAACACAAATTCTCCTGAATGAATCAGAATGTAACAAAGGAAGCGGTTTTCCCCTTGGCAGAAAGGGAGCAAACCAAATAGCTCCTTAGACCCAGTCTTTGACTTTTTAGATTATATCCAACTCAATAGAAATTTTTTTTTAAATGCTATTGCCTGAAAAATTCAGATAATTCAGGTAAACTGTGTTTTTACATATATATATATGTATGCATGTACATATGTGTATATATATATACATATATATAAACATATATTATGCAATTATAATTTACCATATTATTCTCTGGATATGCTTCTAATACTTTTGTCTATGACTGGAGATATACAGTTGTTATTAACTAACAGTATTAAGAAAGTATACTTAGTGACCTCTGCCATCTATCTTGTGAGTAATGCTATTTACTCTAATATATATAACAGCTCAGATGTATTGCTTTAAATGTTTTATTTTTCATCTTGAATTCCATCAAGGACAACAAGTAGTTATAAATGTCACTGATCATCCTTTCCTTTATATATTTACATAGTTTAAAAAAGGAAAAATTAGTTGTAGCAGCGAAGTGTTTACCTGGTTATTTGCAACCACACAAGCAATCTCAGTGCAAGTACATGAGCGTAAAGTGCTACAAGCACCTATGACAAACTCTCAACTGTCTTATGGTAACAGGTTCACTTTATAGATGATCTACATAACTCTTAAATTCTGTGCTGATATCTGTGATTAAGTTAGAATGGTGTTACATATTCATTTATTCCAGGTCAGCAACTTGGTCTGGTTTTTCTGAAAAAGCTCCCAGGTTTTTATCCTGTCAGAAATCCCTGAATTGAAGCCTTGGTTTTACCATAAATCCGGCAGGTTCTAATCAGTCAGCGTTCTCTGCCAATCAATCTCGCTCCTCTTGCTCTCTCTTTCTTACCTCTCACAGTGCATGTTAGAAGCTGAGGCTCTGGCATGGTATCACATTCTTAAAAATAAAGTTAAGATTTCTTACAAAGTACAGAGCCAAAATGAGAAATTCTAAGAGGGAATAATTTAGTCCATCGAAACCTAATTCAAAAAAATGAGGAGAGGCTTAGGAACCTCCGGGACAACTTTAAATATTCCAACATCCGAATCATAAGGGTACCAGAAGAAAAAGAGGAAGAGCAAGAAATTGAAAACTTATTTGAAAAAATAATGAAGGAAAGCTTCCCCTATCTGGCAAAGAAACTAGATACACAAGTCCAGGATGCTCAGAGAGTCCCGAAGAAGTTGGTTCCAAGAATAAACACACCAAGGCACATCATAATTACATTACCTAAGATTAAAGGTAAGGAGATAATCTTAAAAGCAGGAGAAAAGGAGACAGTTACCTACAAAGGAGTTCCCCTAAGACTATCAGCTGATTTCTCAAAAGAAATCTTACAGGCAAGAAGGAGCTGAAAAGAAGTATTCAAAATCATGAAAGGCAAGGGTCTGCATCCAAGATTACTCCATCCAGCAAAGCTGTCATTAGAATGGAAGGGCAGACAAATTGCCTCCCAGATAAGGTCAGGTTAAAGGAGTTCATCATCACCAAGCCCTTATTATGCGAAATGTTAAAGGTACTAATCTAAGAAAAAGAACATCAAAACTACTAACAGCAAAATGACAACAAACTCACAACCATCAACAACTGAACCTAAAAATCAAAAACTAAAACTATTAGAATGGGAACAGATTCACAGGCATGGAGATCACAGGCATGGAGATCACACAAGGAGGGGGTGGGTGGAGAAAGGGGGACAAGGTACAGGGAATAAGAAGCATAATTAGCAGGCACAAAATAGACAGGGGGATGCTAAGAATAGTACAGGAAATGGAGAAGTCAAAGAACTTATGTGCATGACTCATGGACATGAACTAAGGGGGAGGAATCCTGGTAGGAAGGGGGGTGCAGGGAGGAGAGGAATAAAAGGGAGAAAAGAATGGGCCAACTGTAATAACATAATCAATAAAACATACTTAAAATTAAATAAATAAAAGTCAAAAAAAGAAAAAGAAAGAAAAATCCTTATTCTTCCTGCTGATTTTAAGCATCCGTACCAAATTCATTAAAGTTTGGATGTTATCAGAATGGTGTCTAGATTTTAGACTTGTATTATTAACATTAATATTTATATAATGTTGAATAATTTAACTCTTTAAAATTCTGCACTCTAGAGAGGATAACTTTACAGCCTATTCAGCAGATTTTTATTTTGTAAAAATTAAATAATCGTAATAATACAGGTTAAATAAATGTCACAAAAGTGAATATTCAAAAACAAGTACAACAAAGGAAAGCATAAAATGAATTATTTATTTAGAATTATTTGTGTATTTAAAATTATTTTTAAAAATAAAATAAAACTTACTTTAGTATTTTGAATATATTGTATTTTATATTTTATTTGCTGTTCATGCAAAACGAAACCTCTGTAAGTAGGTTAAACTTGGTCTATAATTTGATTACATATAAGTGTATACATTTATACATTTATATATACTATGTATATGCATATATGTGTATATACATGTGCATATATGCATACATGTATATAAATGTAATGTATAAATGTATATACATTTATATACATGTATATGTACATACATTGTATTGTATATACATATACAATTCAAAATATATATACCTAAATTATATGTATGAGTTGATTATAATTTCTACTTCTAATTTTCTAATATGAAATGACTCTTTAAAATTTATCATTCAGTAAGAACCAATTATGTTCCTATAGCTCTTTCAACAAAGACCAGGGGCATTACCACTAGAAAATGTTACACTGTTTTTCTGAGGCAAAATAGAAAGGACATAAAAAAACAACAAAACTGAGATGGCTATGATTAATTTGTGAAGATGAAAAATTTTGAAAGCTGTAGTTGTATTTTGAAGTGCACTAAAACTTCATTGTCCAAAATGGTATATACTAAAACAGGTAGCTAATAGGGATTTGGAATGTGGGTAGTGGAAATTGAGATGTGTCTTGAGTTGGAAAAATACACACAGATTTCAAAGACCATATGAAAAAAAGGCTTTAAAGTAGTCTCATTAATGTCTTTATATTGATTAAATATAGAAAGAAAGGTATTTTGGGTATATTAATTATTAAAATTAATTTCCTCTGTTTCTTTTTAAATTTTTATTAGAGAATTTTAAATGACCCGCATTTAAGACTCGCATCCTGTTTCTTTGGTAGTGTATAGCTCTAAAATGTTGCAAGGGATTAACATAACATTTGTGAAGATTTTTCTATTGATCTTCAATTGTCTGTGATAGTTACCATAGGTATTTATTTTCTTTTGACAAATCATACTTATTCCATGTTAAATACTGGTCAGTTAACCTGAACACTGATACTTTTTTAAAATTAGTTAATTTGAGATTATGATATAAATAATCCACTTTGACTGCAGATATTTGTTACATCCTTCTGACGTGTCTGACATACACCTAATTCCAGGTCAGCGTTCTATTGTATTCAAAGTCATATTGCCATTAAATTCTAAAGAAAAAAATCCAGGTAGTATAACAGAAAGTAAATAAAGAAAAGTGTTTTGTTCTCATCTTTCATTTTTTGGAAACATAAATATGAAAGGAGATATTTTACTTCCTGCTTTGTGTTTATAGATATTGTGAGAACAATCTGTTCACTTTCTTCATTTACAAGACATTTCTTAAAATGTTTTATGATGAAATTATTTTTTCAGAATTATGTTGTCTTTTGATGTTGTTTTTCTTAATAAAATTTCTTGGGTATAAGTTATATATTTTGCATACATTTTAGCAAAGTTTTGCTTTGAGCAATGTAGAACCAAATTCAACCATAAAATCAGAGTTGCAAATATAAATGAAAAATGGCAGGGAAATAAGGGTAAACTAAAATTTTCTAAACATAACCATTCTGTGAATAATCATGTAGTATTGTGCTAATGCAAGGTTTTAAAAAGCTTTGTCATACTTTGTACTTGATGTTCTCTTGCAATTTAAAAAAAGGGTTTAACATGTGGGTAGATATTTCAGTGCTTTTGATAAGTGACTTTTATCTATCTTGAAGTGGTTTTAGATGACAATGACTTCTCAGAGTACAAGAAGTAATTTTCCTCTTAACTAAGAAAAAGGGGCATATTAAAATACTTAGAGAAATGTTCTCTCAAGAAATTGTTTCAATAAAGATGGTGTCCTACTTATTTATACTCTAATTTATTGGATTATAGTGTTGATACTTCATTCTGTGTGATAATGGAAAATTGTCTATGTAACATGCCAAATATTTGATTACTTTAATTTGGCATGACTATTGCTTTTATCTGATAAATTAGACAGCTACTGAATATGAGAAAATGGAAACCATAAGTTAGTCTATTAAAATAATAAGTACAGGAGAATAAATATTGTAGCCTTAAACTTGTAACATCCCTTCCTCGAGATAATGTTTGGTAAATTGAATTTAGCTGAGAATATCAAAATACACTTCGAAATAAGTGATGTTTCTTTTAATAAAATATATTATGAAAACAAAAATTTAATGAATACAGATGTATAGTTGCTATTATACAGTCTATCGATATCCATGCCTATTGTATTTGTGTAAATTAGATCCTGACATTGACCACACATGGGAAAGACAAATTTAGTAAACTTATTTCTTTGGGTTTCTCAGTATGAACTCTCATCTTTGCCTAACCTCAGCCTGTATCTGACTGTACCACCACCTGTCCTAAATTCAGTTTATTTCCCCAACCTGTACTTCATTTCTCATTTCCTCCTTCCGCCCTCAGATAAAATAAGTCCCTATAGAATCTTATGCACTACTCATATATCATACGTCTAACTGTACGTGTAATATTTCTGTGTGCAGACTGGGAGTCAGTGATGTGTAGGAACTAGGGACTGTTTTAGCACCTAGGGACATGACTTATACAAATCCCATCCATCTGTCAAAATTCAGCCTAAGAACCCTTCCCTTCATTCCACTCAGCAATGATCACCCACCATGGAATGCTGATTTTCTGACTTTCTAAAGTTTGCTTCTTTTTAAGAAACATGAATGAATAATGCTGAGTCTGAGCTAGATACTCAGAGGAATCATAGTAACCAGGATGTCTGCTCCCATAAAGCTTCTATTTCAGTGGGGGAGATACATAACAAGCAAGAA
Source organism: Mormoops blainvillei (assembly GCA_004026545.1). NCBI lineage: Eukaryota > Metazoa > Chordata > Mammalia > Chiroptera > Mormoopidae > Mormoops > Mormoops blainvillei. The sequence goes on along the minus strand of PVJD01005815.1, from coordinate 50,734 downwards.
AATACGTTAATTGCAATACAATTCAACAATGCATTGGATACAATAGTGTATGTAAGGTGAAGTATTCATTTAGCATTATTAGTAAATTATAACTCAGAATTAATTACTTCAATAAATGAATAGATGGTTTTATCCTTAACACTAAAGAGAGCACAGTCACGTTGAGAATATAAGATCTCAGCGGGACTTGAGAAAGAACAAGTAGTATTCTTGGAGTTTCAGCAGAACTAGCTCGATACAGCTGCCATAACAAGGGGGTTTAAGGCAGCCATGGGCAAGTGTAAAGGGCGAGGGAGGCATCGGGGCTTTTGGCGGTGAAGGGTCAAAGAAGTTAACAGACTGCAGGGCAATATAAGATTGGTTTGACCGAATTTGCCACTTTTCTTTGAGCTGCATACCATTTACTGTAAAATCTGTTTAAAAAACACACTTTAAATGTGTTTATATAATGCTTACTTTTTTATGTTTATAAACATCCTTATAACAGATTCTGTTTTATATTTATGGGCGACGAACTTTTAAAAGTTTCGTTCACAGTAACTTTTCAAGCAGAGAGACTTTTAAATAATTTGAAGTGACTGATCTGTGGACTTGCCTTCCACAATTCTCTAAACTTCTATTTTAAGGCTTCTGAATTCAAATAGCTAACTTTCCAAAGGTACTAAAAACAGAGAAAATGATTTTGAATGTTTGATTTCTGTCTATATATTTAGTCATCACCTTATCCTTTTGAATACTATCCCCTAGAAAACTCGTCATTCTCTCCGGGTTTTCTCAGACAATGATAGACCCTACGATACCTCTAAAAGACCTGATAGTTTTATTTTTCTCAAGTTAAGAATCTTAGAAATTCTGAAAAACCCTCCTGAAAGTTCTATTAAAGACAGAATCTTTATAAGGTATAGAGACTTAAACTATCTTTAGAATTTTGAGTTGCATACACAAGAAAAAGATTTCATGAAGATACTTCAAGCATTTTGCATACAAAATTATTAATGTGTAAAATAGGTTAAACGGAGTTTGCAGGAAACCTCTAAAATTTTAATATGAAAAATATAATTTACACAATGTGATAACTAAATTCTTAGATTATTTAATTTTATTTTCCCACAAAACCTATCCCTATACCAGAAAGATATGTCTTAACTTGGTATTTCTAAAGCGTTGGCATGGCACACTGAAGTGATACAAATGCTCTATTCAAATCAACAATCATTGTTGACATGAATAATTAGTAAAGCATAGACTGTATTTTCTAATGCAGCTTTTCATTTATAAAATTATCTGTGAAGTTTATTAATAAAATCATATATTTTAGAAATTTTGCACCCTTTTTACAGTTGCATTTCTAGTTCCAATATTCTAGAAGTGGATTTCAATAACTGACAGGAACATTAATACTCGTATAGTAACTCATATGAATCTTTTTTAAAGAAAGAATTTGAAGGGTCGCAGTACAAGGTTGTTAGGGAAAATGTCTAAGTGTTGCCAGAATATTGTCCATACTTTTCAACAAATTACAATCACAAATTAATCTAAACTGAATACACATACCAGAAGAGAATACAGTAAGTCTTTGCTTAAAGTTGTCAGTAGGTTCTTAGAAACAATGACTTTAAACAAAATTAATAACAAAGCTTATTTTACCACAGGCTAGTTGCTCACAGGAACATCAACAAACCTCTAAACTAAGACCCAAAGCACTTTTAATATTAAACATTGAAATAAATGTGACATATACATTTTAGAAAGATTAATAAAAACAGTATGATAATTATTTTCCACCCCCTTATTCCAGTTCAGGATCAGAGGGGACCAGAGTCTTTCCCAATAGTTCAGAGAACAAGGTGGGACCCACCCTGGTTCTCACACCGCTCCTTATACTCACTCAGTCTGGCACCACAGAAACACATCATTTAACCTCACAGGCATATATGTGGGATGTGGGAGGAAAGCCACTCAGACACAGGGAGAAAGTGCAACTCCGCACAGGCAGTGGCCCCAGCTGGGAATAGATTCTTTTCCTCATCTACATTATAAGGAAACAATGTTGACTATTATGTGAAGACCTGCTGTACTAAAGTATAGAAATCAAGGATCTGGTGATTTAAATATATAGACTTAAAATTTTTTTCTTCTTAAAATAGAAGTTTGGAGTTGGAAGTCCAGCACTAGGAAGGAGTTTAGCAATGTTGATTGTCTGCACATCACGTTCTGCCTTTTTTCGTTGGTCTTTCAAGGCATGGTTTTTCCCTCATGCTAATGATTTTGTTCTAAGATGGATGCCTCACGTCCACAGTCGGGACATGAAGATGGTATAAGAGGTATTATATAAGAATCAACAACTTCTACCTTACCTGTTTGTTTGCTTTTCATAAATAAAGTGCAACATTCCAGAAGCCTCACAGAGCCCATTTCCAACATTGTCTCGAAGGGAGGAGCTAAGTCTTACACGCCGGACCTCCATGGGGTGTGCTTAACGGAAAACACGACTGCGAGACAACATTAGCTCAGTGAGCAAATGATGTCAGTCATGTTCTAATTGTTTATGTTACCTTAAACATTATCTGTTGCAAATTTAGCATAGTTTAATACAAGAAATTTTGGCATTTTGAATGGAAAGATTTTTGTTATGCGGAAACTTACCATCCATTGCACCCCTTGTTTAGCACCTCTCATGCCCACTCTTCATATTCTGCTTGTGCCTTTGTGTCATTATGTCAGCAAAAATACCTTCACATGTTTTCAAATATTTCTTAGGATGGTATCACCCATATTGAAGCATACTTAATTAATTTCATATAATGAGACTGAGAACACTGATTAATTCTACATATAGCTAAAAGGACATTTCATTTTAGAACTTACCATAAAATAACATTTGTCACATACACGAAGTGGTTATTAACATTTCTTTTCGTAAAATTGCCCGGGATTATTTAACACCTGCATTTGGAAAAGAAATAGAATAATAAAGTATGAAATAGAGGTAATTAGCATGATAAAATTAGTAAGCCTTAAGTTCATATAAAGGTCACTAAATTTTACCTTGGTACATAACAGATACATCATAATCTAAAACACAACTGAGTCTTAATTAGAATTTTGAAGTGGGCCATAGTTAATTCTTAAATGAGCTTTTATCCTTTTTTTTATTGCACCCCAATAAATTCAATAAAAAATTCAATTCTGACACATATTTGCCCCTGGCATTTTCAAATAAGATTAGAAATACGAGGTCTGTCCAGCCATTGTTAGTATAATGAGAATGGGTTGTGTGATACCGATGTGCCTGGCAGCAAAGGAGAGTGGACTGGAATGCACATGCATGAATAATGATGACTTGACTATACTAGGCAGTCGGGAAGGTAGATGACGTTGAGTGAGCATGTGTGCTGTGTGGCTGTCAATATGTCATCATCCACTCAATATGACTGAGCAAGTGGAGCAACAAATCTGCATCAGACTTTGTGTTAAACTTGAACATTCCTTTATGGAAACTATTCAGATGATTCAGAAGGCCACAGCTATGAGCAACTGGTGATTGGCAGCTTCATCGTCACAACAAACTTGCTCATGCATCACATTTCTTGCAGAGTTTTTGGGGAAATATCAGATCACCCACATAACTCAGCCCCCCTGCACCTCAGATTTGGTGCCCTGAGACTTCTGCCTTTTCCCAAAACTAAAATCACCTTTGCAAGGACAGAGATTTCAGACTGTCAGTGAGATTCAGGAAAATCTGACAGGGCATCTGATGGCAAATTGGAAAACTGTGTCAGGTCCCAAGGTGCCTACTTTGAAGGGGACTGAGGCATCATTGTCCTATGTACAATGTTTCTTGTATCTTTTCCAAAAAATGTGTCTATTTTTCATATTATGTGGCTGGATGCCTTCTGGACAAACCTCATATATATATAAACAGATTTTTTTCTGACATTCATCAACAGTTATATGATACATTTCAACAGAATATGGGTTTTAGACATTTACTTCTCTCATATGTTGAAAAAAAAGGAAAAACTTATAAAATAAAGTGGATTAGTTTATATATTCAAGAATAAATATACAGTCCTTTTAAGAAAAGCTGCATTACCAAGGCATTTGATGACACATAGTATAATATTGTTTGAAGAAATGTCCTTGACAAGTCTGAGAAAAAACATTATCAGTTCTATAATTAATTTTGATATTTCAGTGGTTGACAAAATACTTCTAATTGTTTTTTATCTCAGTTTACCTTTATCTATCTGTTTTTTCAATTTTGGATCAACACTATCTTTCATATCACATAAGAGGGGGAATTAACACATTAGACATAGTGGAGATTTAATATATCAATAAAACAATTGGGGAAAATCTTTATGAATGTTTATTGAGAAAAAACAATATAAAGTGACTCATAAAGGGACACTGAACATTATTTATAGACAACTGTTCATAAGTTTAAAATACAAAGTATATGTATTTTTATCATTATAATAAGAATGAAAATGAATTAAGCTAGTGTTAATTACATATTTTACTCTCCACTAATCTGCACTGAACTTCTTATAATCTAATAGCATTAAAGTAAAATGCATTACCAATTATTAACCCTTTTAATTAAGCATTGTAACACTCAATGCCAAATACTATCTGATTGTTTTATACAGTACTTTCTTGAACAAGAACTTTAAATTACTATTTGTAAAAAATATGCTTTTTGATTACTCTCCCAAATAAACACTGATTCTCTAGTCTGTTAATTAATACTAAAATTGTTATGAATTATTAATCAGTTAAGAATTAACTAAATCAAAGTCATTGTTAATTGTTTAATTAGGTAATTTTGTAATCTTTCTGTTTCATTTTCCTCATATCTGAACTAAGAACCATGATTAGACTTCCTTTTGTAGGTTTTTGTAAGTTTTTAATATGTTAACCCAGTTAACATGTGAATTTTGAGTTCATACCCACAGAAATCACTTAATAGATAGCAACTGTAATTATAAGGCAACTGCTTCCTTAATAGATGTATGGGCATAAGATTATGTTATGTCTGGTATGCTGTATCTAATAATTTACCATTAATATAAGGCACCTAAGGTTTGTTTTTTTTCCTTAGAGATAAGGGTATATTATATCTTGGCTTTTTCTCAAAGCTCAGTTTGATACTAGTTAATCTTGAGTTGCAATTTTATAGCCTCACTTTGACTGAATCTAATAATGACTCACAAGGTTTTGAAAGCAATTAAAGGTTTATTTTCTAAAATCAGTTTGAAGAATATGATTATATCTCTTCTTTCTATAAAAGGTAATACAAACAAGAAATTCCTCTCAGCTAATACATTAGGACAAACAGAAGCAAGCAGCTATCATGGGGCTCATGTCATAATATTCTCGGTCTCTATTTTTCTGTAACAGAAAGCTTTTATAACTAAGGGTATAAACAAAACTAATAATTTTTAAATTCCTTTATTACACTAAAACAGGGGTTAGTGATACCCTTGATAAGGTACAGTTTTTGAAGAAATACAATTTTGATATAAACATATGACATTCACCTTGATTTTGAACTTATAAACAATTGCCTGTGTTAGACTGGTAAGTTGATGTGGCAATTTTTAGTGTTAATATAGAAGCATTTATGGTGTCATGAGGTTTAGTGGTAAAACTGAGAAAAGCTGAAGTGGAGAGGTGACAACTCTCTCATGATGTTAAATAGGAAGTTGAATGAGGAAATACCTCCATGTAAGCTAAGTACTCAATGAACAAAACAGCTGTCCCAAATGACAAATTTTTCCCTAATATATTGCTTTCATTTTATTCATCTCTCATTTATGTATCAATGCTCATTTAGCAAACATTTCCTTAGCCCTCGCTGGGTGCCAGGCATACTCTAGGAACAAGAAACAGAATGGCAAACAAAATACTTGTGCCACGATCCTCTAAAATTAAAAAGTAGTACAGAGCAAAGTAAATGCACAGGGCTGAGGGTCCCATGAGAACCAGAAGGTTCCAAGGGAACATGGAACAGGGACGACTGGTGGGATCTGCGGGGGCCTGTAAAAAGGCTCCCAATTTTTCTGAACCTCAGTTTGCTAATCGGAATATGAGAGAGGTAACACTTAGAGATAATTTTTATAAAGTCATCAGTAACCTTCATAATTATTAAAATATGAAAGAAATCATGAGACATTTCATTTACTTCCGAGATTTAGAAGAAATATGGGAATTGGATGTTCATAATATTATTGCAAATTCTAATTTCTTTTTCTTTTACATTATTCTAACTTATTCAAGTGATTACCGTTCCATGCCAAAATTTTTGATTAAAGTTTATTAAAGCCTATTAACAAAGTTTAAGTATTGAACTCATCCCTACCTCAGCTACTTCTGGCCTTTATCTTCCAAACATTTTTTAACTGGGACAATTTTACCACGCCATCCTTGGGGATATTTGGCAATATCTGGAGATATTTTTCAATGTTACAACCTGCAGGTGGTGCTATTAGCATCTAGTGGGCAAAGGGCAGTGATGTTGCTAAGCATTCTCCAATACATAATACATCTTCTAAAGCAAAAAGCCATCTGGTCACAAATGTCAAAAGTGCCAAAGAGGAAAAAAAAACTGTTTTGGAAAAAACAATTCCCCTTTACTTCACCTATTATGTTTTCATACTCTTAAACAAGTTACATAATGGAAGCAGATATTTTTTTGCTCTTTAAAAAAAATATTTATTTATTTACTTATTTTTTAGACAGAGGGGAAGGGAAGGAGAAAGAGAAGGAGAGAAACATCAATGTGTGGTTGCCTCTCACATGCCCCCTGTTGGGGACCAGGCCTGCAACCCCGGAATGTGCCCTGACAGGGAATTGAACTGGTGACCCTCTGGTTCATAAGCCAACACTCAATCCACTGAGCTATACCAGCCAGGGCAGAAGGAGATTTATTTTTAATATGTTAATAATTGAATTTATGAATTATTTCTTTGTACAAGTTACACAATTGTATAACTGAATAATTCATATATTTATGTATAAATTCAGCAAAAAATAATAGAAGTTCTACTATATGCATGGTATTCTGCTCAATAAAATAATGAATAAATCCTCAAAACCATCCATTAAAACAAAAAAAAATTTATCAATATGTTTAGCAATATGTGGCATTTAAACCATTTCTTGACTTTGGGTGGTGAACACACAATACAAAATACAGATGACATATTAAAGAAATATATATTGTATTAGCCAGTGCGACCCCGATAAATTCAATAAAAATTTTTAAAAAGTATTTCTTGTTTAAATATATTTCGAAGGCTAGGGTGATAACATTAAGTAAGCTTCAGGATATATATGCAGATGTAAGTAACTAGGCAATGTTATTTCAAAAATTAGATGTGATTTTATTCCTCTTAAAGTTATTTAAAATAATTTTTCCATCTTGCCTCGCACTGTGTAATATGTAACCTACCATACTGCAAGTAACTTAAGAAGGTCAATTAGGCTTTAAAAACTTTGCCAGAAGCACAATCCCTAATCCCTATGGTACTTTTCTCTTAATTGATTTTAAACTACCATTATTCTTTACTTCCCCTTAGTTCAGAAAACTTACTTAATGTGCCAAGACTAATATAATAACATAGCTATCATGAAATTAAACAGAATTTACTTTTTATTAAACTATAGGGAAGGAACTATGTTCAAAACTATTCATTAAAATATATGTGGCTATGTGGACAGTAAAAGAACAAACTAGTTATAAAAATTCTGCATTTAAGATAACGTCATGCATTTTTCCATACACAATATGACATTTTATATTCAATTTGATTTACCTTTCCTCCAAGTTCATGTTTAATTTCATTGATTTTGTTACTTCAATTTCCACTAAAGTACTATAGAGATCTGTAATTTACTGTCTCATACCATCTCATAAGTGGGGTTTTCTGATGTGTGCATAAATGAAGTCATGTACCAAATCTAGAAAATAGTCAATAAAATGTACTTATAGGTCTATCACACATGGAATATTCTTATAAAATATCATCAGTTCCTGTCTAATTCTCTACGTCCACATCCTAATTATTGCTGTCAGTCCTGCCAGGAATCAATGCAAGCATGGAAAACACATTATTTTAATTATACATTCCTGATATATACGACATATAGCCCTACTCTAACAAGAATAGATGTACCCAGGGAAAGATGAAGGATAAATTTTTTTAAATCTCCAAATATAAAGTTTAACTTTATAATATATTTTGCATCCACCTGATTTTTTCCAAAAGTGTAAAATGTGTACATTCATTCAGCATAGAGCATGAAAATATGAATATATGTGATCAGATAACAGATAACAAATGGTCAAGTTTTTAAAAAATTGTTTTTATAATATCAAGTTTAACATTAAAACCATTGCTGTCATAAATATACTGTAGCAAATTGAAAATGGAAAATGTGAAAATATAACCTCTTGAGAAAAAAAATGTGTAGAGAAATATTCTACTCTTGGTTAAAATAACATATGGCCTCATTAATATAAGTTTTTATTGGATTATAGACATCTCTAACTGACCTGTGGTGAGACAGACTGGAAAAGCAAAGTTGGTGGAATAGGATGTCAGAAATAAGAAAGTGATTCAGAGGTTCAAATGCCAAGTCATTGGCATTCTGGGAAATTTTCGTGAGATAAAAAGAGAAATGAAATCCTGCAGAGAAGAAAATCTAATGAGTAAGTAGAAACCTGGACAGCATTTTAATAATTTGAGGGAGATGGTAGAACATTGGATATGGAAAAAAAAAAGAGAGAGAGAGACCAAATGAGACTAGTTTTTTGAATGCAGGGTCATGAGCTAGGCAGTTAAGGTAAGATGGGAAATATTTCAGAGGTGGACCTAAAGTTTAGAGAAAGATTTCTATTTAGTCATTGCCACAGCAAAATAGTGTTCAGACTAAAGTTATACTTTTTGAGACCCAACGAGATGTGAGAAAGTGTCTCATTATTTTTTGTGGTTAGTAACAAGCAATTTTCCATTAGCTAGCAGAATTTTCTATCTTTTGGTATTCTTAAAATCCGAAGAGTAGCAAGGTAATGTTATACGCAGGCAATACTTGCTTCTAATGGCTAAAATTGCCCAACTAGAATTTATTTATTTGCATATGCATATGGTCTTTTTAATAAGTTAGCAGCCCAGAGAGAGGTAACATATTGACTCATTTTTTAAGAAAATAATATATTATGAACTAAGAAAAATCATTTGCATTGTGACATTGCTGAAAGAAAATGTTCTAGAGATAGTTGGTTGAGAATGAAGATGAAGGGAGAAAAGTGAGGATGGATGAGAGGTAAGGAAAGAAAAGGCACTTTGGGGAGGAACTAAGTTCTAGTATTTGGAGACTAGACTCTGATAGTGGATAAACAAGAGGCAACATTAAAGCACTACCAATGTCTAATTGTGGGGAGAAGATATATGGGGTGACAATAAAACCATATGGTTTTCAAGTGTAGAGAACATTAAAACATCATCTGCATATTTCATTGTGTGCTCAGCACTCAAAGTCAAGTCGCTTTCTATCACCATTTATCTCCCCCATGCCCATTCCTCCTCCCTCCATTCCTCTTTCCTTCTAGCTATCACTGTACTGTTGTACCTGTCTATGTGTCATACTGTCATATACACAATTGTTTATGGTTGACCCCTTCAGTTTTTTACACAGTGCTCCCCAAAACCCTTCCCCTCTGACAGCTGTTAGTTTGTTCTATATATCTATGTTTCTGTTTCTATTCTGTTTGGTAAATTATTTTGTCGACTATATTTCACATATAAATGAGATCATATGGTATGTGGAATTTAATTTTTAACACCAATCTTACATTTAATGAAATTGGCACTTAAAAAATTCAGTTAACTTAACAAAATAAATATTGAATCATGAAGGCAATAAAAATTTTTAATACAAATACTCAATATAGAATACAAATATAAAATCTGCAATATGTCCAAGACTTTTTTAAAATAAAGAAGGTTTGTAAAAATGCAAAGGACAATCTTATACTGCTTATGGCTTTTATCTTTATTCATAAAAAAGAGTGCAGTGCAAATCTATCCATGTTCCCAAAGTCAAAGCAGTAGGACTACACAAAATTCTCACTTATTATCCTTCAGTCATGTATCTTTCTACGTGTTATGTCTTACAGGATTGTTCATATTATGCTTTTGTCTTTATTGATAAGAAATGTAACTGAGTCCCCAATTAAGTCTTCTATACCTATACATTGAGGCCTCATATCCACTTTCATTATTTTATCCTTCACAGGTTGTGTAAAATTGTAGTCAGTTAAATGAAACCCACAAAGTTGATAATATGTGCATTGATCCATCCTTCCAAAATAGGATGGATTTTTAAATTGATTTAATCAAAGATATTGGTAGGAAGAAATATTGAATACATCTACTTCTAACAAAACTGTTAGAAATCTAATAAAACTATCTTTCCTCAACACAAGGAGTTTTCACTTTTACTCTGTGTCAAAATAAATTGCATTAATTCTTCAGCAACTAGGTTTCCATTGCCTAAACCCTCTAAATCTCTTGGTTTTTCAGCCAAAACCAAGGCTTGGTATTTTAAAACTTGAAAAAAATAATTTATGTAAGAAATTCACATTCTTACTATTTCCAAGAGTTTGAAGTGATGACTTATTTAAGTGAATACAAAACACTACTATACAGGTTAAAAATAAACTACATTTTAAGTTATATTTTCAAATGATTCAATTTAACAGATTATTTTAAGGTTGGAATTACATATTGAATGTAGTCAGTACCATATAGATGCTGCTTTTCCTGCATCTCCCCATTTCCAAAATAATAACTATTTGTATGAATCAATAAATAATATTTCTTCCTTTATTAAATAACCAGTAGGGTTTTTCATATTTGTGTTTAGAAAATATTAAATGAAATTTACTTAGATATAGTTAGTTGACAAATCTGTATTAAAAATAAAAAGAGAGGTAAATTATTAACCAATGTAATTCTCAATCACATGAAAGAAAACAACATACAAATAGAATAGAAAACATTAATTTTTTATACTTTTACATGAGCATAAATAATGAGATACTACTTTTACAACGATGAACCACCCACTGGTTATTATGTCCAAATATTTATAGGTTAAAAACTTAAGCCATTTCTGTGAATAAAAAGTGTATTGAGCATTCAGGTAATAGTTGATCTAAATTCTGATTTTCACTACATTTTCATGTCATTATTTATTGACTGATTTTTAACCTAATGTTATCAAATTCTCTGAACCTGGGGTGGAGGATATGAAGCACTGTCATAATACACGCTCTCTAGTGCACATGGAAAAGCCTGCTGTGAACATGTTCAAAGAGAGACCACATGATAGGACACAAAACGAGTCTCAACAAATTTAAGAAAATAGAAATCGTATCAAGCATTTTCTCAGAGCACAAGGGCTTAAAACTAAAAACCAACCTCAAGGCAAAAAAAACATTCAAACTCATGGAGACTGAATAGTATGCTACTAAAAAATAAATGGGTCCATAATGAGATCAAAGAAGAAATCAAAAAGTTTCTGGAAACAAATGAAAATGAACATACAATAGTCAAAAACCTATGGGACACAGCAAAGGCAGTCCTGAGAGGAAAGTTCAGAGCAATACAGGCTTACCTAAAAAAGATGGAAACATTTCAAATAAACAACCTAACCCTACATCTACAAGAACTGCAGAAACAACAACATACAAAGCCCAGAGTGAATAGAAGAAAGGAAATAATCAAGATCAGAGCAGAATTGAATGACAGAGACTACAAGAACAATTCAAAGAATCAATAAATCCAGGAGCTGGTTCTTTGAAAATAAACAAAATTGACAAACCTTTAAGCAGATTCATCAAGAAAAAAGGGAGAGGATGCAAATAAATAAAATCAGAAATGAAACAGGAGAAATTACAGCTGACATCACAGAAATACAAAGGATTTTAAGAAATTACTATGAACAACATATGCCAAGAAATTTGAAAACCTGGGTGAAATGGACAAATTTCTAGAATATTATAATCTTGCAAAACTGAATGAAGAAGCAGAAAGCCTGAACAGACCAATAACAATTGGTGAAATAGAAGCAGTAATCAAAATACTCCAGTCACAGAAAAGCCCTGGACCAGATGGTTTCACAGGGGAATTTTATAAAACATTTAAGGAAGACCTAACCCCTGTCCATCTCAGACCACTCCAAAAAATCCAATGAAAGGGAAGACTCCCAAATTCTGTTTATGAGGACAGTACAATCCTAATCCCAAAACCAGAAAAAAAAATGCAACAAAGAAAGAAAACTACAAGCCAATATCGCTGATGAACATAGATGTTAAAATCTTCAAGAAAATATTGGCAAATTGCATCCAGCAACACAGTAAAAAGGTCATCCACCATGATCAAGTGGGATTCATCCCAGGGATGCAAGGAAGGTACAACATTTGCAAATAAATAAGTCTAATACATCACATAAACAAAAGGAAAAACAAAAGTCACATGATCATATCAATAGATGTAGAAAAAGCATTTTATAAAAGGTACAGCACCCATTTATGATAAAAACACTCAGTAAAGTGAGAATAAAGGGGATATACCTCAACATAATAAAGGCCATTTATGAAAAACCTATAGCCAACATCATACTGAATGGGCAAAAACTAAAAGCTTTCTCACTAAGATTGGAACAAGACAAGGATGTCTACTTTCACTACTTCTTTTCAACAAAGTATTGGAAGTCCTAGCTATAGCCATCATACAAGAAAAAGAATTAAAAGGCATACAAATTGGAAAGGAGAGAATAGAACTGTGACTATTTGCAGATGACATGATAGTGTACATGGAAAACCCTATAAACTCCACCAAAAAATTACTCAACCTAATAAGTAAATTTGGCAAAACAGCAGGAGACAAAGTCGATATTCAGAAATCGAAGGCATTTTTGTACATTGACAATGAAATATCTGAATCAGAAATCAGAGAAAAAAATCCCATTTGCTATAGCAACAAGAAAAATAAAGTACCTAGGAATAAACTTAACCAAGGAGCTAAAAGACCTGTGCTCAGAAAACTACACAACACTGAAGAAAGAAATTAAGGAAGATACAAATAAATGGAAGCAGGTACCATATTCATGGATTGGAAGAATTAACATCATCAAACTGTCCATGCTACCCAAAGCAATTTATAGACTCAATGCAATCCCTATTGAAATACCAATGACATATTTCACAGATATAGAACAAACATTTCAAAAATTTATATGGAATCATAAATGACCCCAAATAGCTGCAGCAATTTTGAGAATAACAAAGTAGAACGGATCACAATACCTGATATCAAACTATATTATGAGGCCACTGTAATCAAAGTAGCCTGGTACTGGCATAAGAACAGACACATAAATCAATGGAACAGAATAGAGAGCCCAGAAATAAATTCATGTCTCTATGGTCAATTAATATATGACAAGAGGGGCAGAAGCATCAAATGGAGTAAAAATAGCCTCTTCAACAAATGGTGTTGGGAGATCTGGACAGCTACATGCAAAAAAATGAAATTCGACCACCAAATTACACCACACACAAAAATAAACTCTAGATGGATAAAAGACTTAAATATAAGTCGTGACACCATGCAAATCCTAGAAGAGAACATAGGTGGGAAAATCCCAGATATCCCACACAGCAATATTTTCACCAATATGTCCCCTAGACAATGGACATAAAGGAAAGAATAAACAAATGGGACTTTATCAAAATAAGAAGCTTCTGCATGGTTAAAGAAAACATCAGCAAAATGAAAAGGGAACCAATCATATGGGAAAATATATTTGCCAAAGATACCTTGCACAAGAGTTTGATCTCCAAAATATATAAAATACTCACTTGACTCCACTCTGGGAAGACAAACAATCCAACTAAAAAATGGGCAAAGGACCTGAACAAACAATTCTCCAAGGAGGACATACACAGTGCCCGGATACACATGAAAGGATGCTCAGCATCACTAGCCATCAGAGAGATGCAAATTAAAACCACAATGCAATACCACTTCACACCAACCAGAATGGCCATCATAAACAAATCAACAAACAAGTGCTGGTGAGGATGTGGAGAAAAGGGAACCCTAGTGCACGGTTGGTGGGAACGCAGACTGGTACAGCCACTGTGGAAAACAGTTTGGCATTTCCTCAAAAAACTTAAAATGGACCTGCCTTTTGACCCAGTAATTCCACTGCTAGGATTATACCCTAAGGATCCTGAAACGCCAATTCAAAAGTACCTATGCACCCCAAAGTTCATAGCAGGGCAATTTCCAATAGCCAAGAATTGGAAGCAACCTAAGTGCCCAAAAGTAAATGAGTGGATCAAGAAACTGTGGTGCATTTACACAATGGAATACTGCACAGCAGAAAGAAAAAAAGAACTACTACACTTCGCAACAGCATGGATGGAACTGGAGAGCATTATGCTAAGTGAAATAAGCCAGGTGGTGAAAGACAAATACCATATGATCTCACCCGTAATTGGAACCTAATCAACAAAATAAACAAGCAAGCAAAATATAACCAGCAACATTGAAATAAAAAACAAACTGACAGTAAGCAGAAGGGAGGAGGGAGGGGTATAAAGGGAAAAGAACAGGAAAGGTCATCAAGGAACATACAGAAAGAACCCATGGGAAAAAGCCAAAATGGGGGAAGTATTGAGGGTGGGAGGTAGGGTGTCCGGGGCTGGGGAAAGTGGTGGCAGGAAAATGTTGACAAAAACAAAACAAAACAAAACAAAAAAATAGACAGGGGAGGCTAAGAAAAGTATAGGAAACTGAAAAACCAAAGAACTGATATGTACAACACTTAGACATGAACTAAGGGAGCAAGGCTACGGTGGGATGGGGTACAGAGTGGAGGGGATAAAAGGAGAAAAAAAAATGGGACAACTGTAATTGCATCCTCAATAAAATATACCAATAATAATAATAATAAAAGGATAAAAAAGAAAAAGAAAAGCTTACTTTGGTTGATGCATTCTGATCACCTGACTCCCAACAAAGGAACTTTCTGCCTTTCTTTTGGAAGATCTCTAGTTTTCACAGAGTAGTCTTAATACCTCCAGGGTACAGTGGCGTATGCTTGTTATTTCAAAGTGTAAACAGGACCTGCAAGTAGATTCCTGAAGTCAGGCAGTATAATATCCTCTAAATGAAATTGTGAACTGACTGTCATTAAGATTTAAAATTATAGATGTAACTCTATTTTAGAGAGGAAAGAAGAAGTTATACTGTATAATGAATTATTTTCCACCCAATGACTTAAGCAAGTTAAATTAATGGTGAAATTATAGACCAAGCAAAAACTTGATTATATTTGTCAAAATTATAACTTCTTATTAAGGGAAAGCAGTCCTTAATGATTTGAACATTAGAATTGGAAACAACTGTCTATGAAATGAGAAAAAAAGATGTGATACCCAGATATCCATACTTGCATATACTGAATCTCTTGGCTAATTTTCTTTTCAGACAGAGACACAAAATTTCTGGAACAAATTAAATCAAAGCAAAACAAAAATCATTATATTAGTATCCTATAAGATTCAGTAAAATTTGAAAATGTTCTTCCTGTTCATTAGCACAGTGAGTGACAGAGACAGGCATCCCTAATATTTACAAGCTTCTTGGATCCTGGTTAAAAATATATAAATTGGGTGTTTTAAACTGAACTGTCATCCTGCTCTCTACCCACAACTTTAGCATTCTCTACGCATCTATTTCTTCCACTTATGTCACAATCCTGGCTAATATCTGGAGCCAGTTTGGGAAGGATGCGATAAATAGAAAATAAAAGTTAACGAAGTTTGTCCAAGACATCAGAGTGCAGACAAAGCTAAAGGTTCAGAAATTAGCAGCTTCTCTGGGGAGAGTCAGGTTACGGAAGGCTGAGTGTTCAGAGAAGCTGCAGTTTCCCCAGTTGTTAGGGACACTGGACACACATAAGAGGCAGGCTCCTTGTTCATAAGGTATGGTCTTGCTGTTGATAGAGAGTAGGACTGAGGCACAAATTCAAAACCTGTTCATGGGGTTAAGTCTTGAAAATGAGGATCTAATTTTCCATGAAGTTATGATGGGATATAGTTGATACCTTTGGAATCAGTTTTGGGTAAAAATTTGGGAATTGGGGTTAGAAAAAGCTGGACTTGTATCTTACTTTCATGATTTACTGCTGACCTTATAAATATAAGTAATTGATGTAAAATTTGAACCCAGGTGTCTTATTTAGAAAATTGGTTTGATAATTAGAAAACTTCAACTTAGCCCTTCAACCTATCTGATCATTGTTGAGGTAATATTTGTGAAGAGGGCCTTACAGTATTTAGCACCCTACAAGTACCAAAATATGGCCTTATATATTTGCCATATTTTATTCCTGTTTAGAAAAGTAGATTGTTTAGAGAAGGGCCACTTTTTGCCTTTAAACATGTGATATGCATAAATCAGGTGACTCATACTTCATTGCCATCTTTATTAATAAAATATATTGAGGTTCTTAAAAATAAATGAATGAAGAACTTTCTATTTCAATTGAATTTTACATCCAACATGAGAACTAAGTAGTTCAATATATTTAAAATCCTCTTAGATAATTATTTGAGGCTCTACCCTAAGAAATTATACAATAGGATCAGAAAAAATGACAGCTAGAAATGACATTAGAAATTATTTTTGAGTCCTCTTATTTTGTAACTAAAAGTCTGGATACAGATAGATAAAGTGATTTATCTGGGTTTATATATGTAGAAAATAGAGTAACAGTGATTTTTATTTGGGTCTCTGGCCTGCTAATCAAGTGTTTTCTAACCAACCACCAAGTAGCATGGGAACATGCACACACAGCTATGATTTTTCTGTCTGCATATGTGATGAGCACATCTATATTAAACACCACAGAATTATACAAAGCATACTGTATATCTGTGTCTGGAGGACTGTATGTGTATGTGTATGTGTATGCATATGTGTATACACAAAGCAAGATCAGGAGTGAAATGAGAATGATTAAGAATATACACAAAACATTATGTATATAATTCGCCTCTGCTAGTAATGACTCTTCCTACAGTCATAACATGAAGGTGGCCTTATTTAGGATTAGTAAATTTATCTGGCCTAGTGCACTTGGTTTATATCAATCAGAACTTGGGGACTTTTCATGTCATTCACATGTACTGATTGGCAGAGGATCCTGGGACACACTGGAGATACTGATTGCTGATATGAGCCTGTTCCATGTTTGGTTAGAACTGTGACAGGGCCTAGTTACCACTGATAAAGGATAGAAATAAATCCTGACCACTCAAGTGATGTATACAGTGGTTTTAAATCCAAATAAATGGGAGATTATTGCATTTCCTCATGAACATTAACATTCGGACTCACCTTTTGAAGGGTTATTGCTTATGATGCTGCGCTATAGTCTGTAGGAACAGAATGTCTAACTAGCAGTTCTCCGCCATTGAGGTAGAGAGCTCAATGCTGACCAGGGTAATTTTAAATAAAATGTGTTGGCATAATAACTAATCATAAAAATAACTGTTTTCTAAATTAGAAAAATCATTATAAAAAATAGGGTGAAAATACATAAAAATGTAACATAATCACACATGTTTAGTGGCACCTCAGTTTTCTTTAGCTCCATCTACCATGCTATTCAATAAGAGGCATTTGAGACCTTTTATTTCAACTACAATTGAAATAAGTGAATGAAATAAATACAAATGAAATGAAACATATTTAATTAGTGTTATTTTATAAGGGACTTGAGGGAAAATGAAGTTATATTTATTGAACTCTTATTATTTGTGACACAGTGTGCTAGTTGCTTTGCACATGTAATCTTTTAATTTTCTCAATAAACCCATGAGGAATGGATTACTTTATTAGATTGAAGTGGAAATCGATACTTCTCATAGTGTTATGCAGCTTAATCAACATCATGAAAATAATAAATAGCAAATCAGGAACAAAACCCTGTTCAGCAAAACTTTACATCTCAAGATTTTTCTAGTATGTTGTGTTGTACAAAAGATATAAATCTTTTCTAAGTATTAAAGAAAGCAGTTCAAAACACAGCTTACTCTGAAATGGCACTACTTTTCCAAGAAGCCATAGCCATGGAAGTGAACTCTATAAAACAGTGCGGTGTCTCTAACTTCAGATATACCTAGATATATCTGAACAATTAAAAGTCATCTTAAATTTTTTCATAGCACTGCATGTATTTTGTTTAGATTGATGGCTGGGGTACTAATGTTATGAAGTACTCAGGCTGCTTTTTATATGCAGGAACACATATCAAAACCAGAGTAAAGCCAACATCAAAACTTCAGAGACACATTTGCCTGGTTGGCATTGCTAAGGTGCGATATTTCCTTTGCACTAAAAAGGGGCGTGTAAATGAGCCTTTGTAAAAAGGCATGTTTATGTCAATACAGTAGTGGGCAAAAGGAGGTTTACAGTTGCTCATATGGAAAATAACACAATAATCAGTAAATAATAATATAAGAATAAACTGTGTTTTGTGTTCTCACGACTGTAAACCTACTTTTGTCCACCCCTGTTTTCATAACCATCACTATTTTATAATAAATAATAATTTAGATATACCAAAATGTTTGAAATACTTTGCTAAACCCTGAGTTTTATATCATACTGAACTCACGGTTCAGTTTTTTTTTCCCTAAAATCCAACCACCTGTAAATTTTTCAGTGAAAGTATATGAACAACAATTCTATTTTTTATTCCTTAAAAGTTCTGTTTCTTAAAACTTTTCTCTGTGGCAATGCATTTATAGATTGACATTATTTTCCATTAGTATTTGGGAGGCGATATTCTTTCTCCTCTTGGCAGCTGTTTTATAATAAGTGGTCTGAGTATCTGCTCTTTTTTAGGAAATTTGTTTTTGTTCTTTTGTGCTATGGTATGAATTGTATCCAAACCCACCTCAACAAAAAAATTCATATGTTGAAGTCTTAACACCTAGTACCTCAGAACGTACCTATATTTGGAAATGAGCCTTTAAAGAGGTGACTACTTTAAGGTAAGGCAATCACTGTGAACCTTACCCCAATTCGACTGGTGTTCTTAGAAGGAGAAAGTTTAACATACAAAGGGACACCAGGGATGCCTGCACACGGAGGAGACCACATGAGGAGGCAGCGAGATGGTGGTCATCTGTAATCTAAGCAGAAAGGCCCCAGAATGAAATTGACCAGACAACACCTTGAATTCTAGCTCCTAGAGCTATGAAAAAATAGATTTCTGTTGTTTAAGCCACCCATTATGGGGCACTTTGTTATGACAGCCTTAGCAAATGAATTCAGTAAATTTTACTGTTTTCTTCTAAAGAAGTTTTGCAATAGTTTATCAAGATGCCTCTAAGTGGAATATTATTATTAGATGTGTGTGGTCTTCCTCATCCTATTTGCCTTTGATTTTAACTTGTCTTATACATATCTCACCTATTATTTCTCTGCAATGAATTCTCTAAGGCTTCCTCAAATCCACCTTCAAACTGACTGATTTTCTCTTTAAGTGTAACCAATATACTGATTAAATCTGTCCTCTACGGGTTTCATTTTGGTGGTAACATTTTGTCATTCTAGAATTGCTATCCCACTTGTTCTTTTTCTAATTTATCTCGTCTCTTTTTAATAACATACTGTTTCTGCTGTTTGGATTACATGTTTTCCTTCATCCTTTTGTACATTTCAGATACATATCATTTAAATCATTATGTTTTCTTGATTCATTATGAGTAGTTGAGTGCATATTCTGCCATTTGTTATATCTTTGGTTTTTATAGTGATTGTGTTCCTTTTGTTTTTCTACTTAAGGATGTATATATGTATGTTTATGTGTTTTTTAC
Organism: Mormoops blainvillei; assembly: GCA_004026545.1. Taxonomy (NCBI): domain Eukaryota; kingdom Metazoa; phylum Chordata; class Mammalia; order Chiroptera; family Mormoopidae; genus Mormoops; species Mormoops blainvillei. Next base: position 30,759 of record PVJD01005815.1, on the reverse strand, counting down.
TGTGAACTTTTCTTCAGAGAGAACTGTTTTTCTAGGGCACCATAGCTGCCTGATGCAGGAACGTGTAAGGGAGTAAAGTTTGTTGTGAGCTGTGAGAGACCTAAATATTTTTCTAATTACAGAGAAGTATGTTAACTTCTCAGTTCAGGGGTAAACACAAGTAACAAGAATTTTTTTACCTTAAGTGTTACCCACTTAAGACATAGACATAGGACTTGGGTTTTACTTTTCTACCCATCACCCCAAGGAAAGTACAAATTTATGTGATGTTCTCTTGACCTAGTGAGCAGAATATATAATCTCCATTTCACAAGTGGCAGTGACTTCATAGATATGTCAAGAAGATAGAACTCTCCACCAGGCCTACCATGGTGTCATCTTCATCCCCATGCACACATCAGAATCCCAGTGCCCAGGCTCAAGGTTAATATCTGCTTTGAATATCTGAAGGTTAAATGCCCTAGCACCCTTTCATGGAAGTGATTTGGAGGTTTTCAATTTTGATACCTAGGTATGACCTTTGTTTTGCTTTGTACTAAAAGCTCTGTTCTACAATGTAAAATATAGTGTGTGAATTTTTATATGTTTAAAACTGCAAGGATAACTATTCATATTAGTTCAGTCTGCTATATGGTTAAAACATTTCCTCTTAAACTGTGAAAGAAGGTGTAAGTTTTAAATTACAGTTAAAGGCAGACATGATCAGGTTTTTCTGCTATCACTGAATTTTTCTTAAATGAAAAGAATTATTCTAGAATAATATGTTGAAGACATTTTACATATTTTTAAAATATCAGAGCTTACTACTATTTATTAGTAAAAGTCTTTATAAATATTATAAACTTTTTCTTAAAATGGTATCAGGAAAATCATTTGGAAACTACTGATGAAATATCACAGTATCGTAACAGAAATATTTCTCTCTAAGTATAAATCATGAAGGAAGCAACAGAAAATATAACAGTGAGTTAGACTATGAAAACAAACTAAAAATTTATATTATGAAGAAAAATTAAGTTTCTCTGTATTGCTTTTATTTTAATATCTTTCTATAACTTCATTATTTTTCTATATATTTTTCATTCAAGTTGTTTTTATTCTCATTACTTAGAACTAACTGGAAAACACCAAAATATTCACTAAAGTCATATTGTATAGTAATTTTGTCAGTGGAAATTAGGCTCTTTCATGGGATCACAAGAAAAACATTCCAAGGACCCACACTCGGGAGACTGTGGTGTAGCTACGTGGTGTATTCGTGTAAAAGGCTGCCCTCGAGTCTCCTCTTTGTGCATCCACCACGGAAAATCAGGGCCAGGAATAGAGTCCATGTTCAGAGAGCCTGTGCCACATTGAAGCTCGGTTTAGACCAACATATGCTTAGTTTAGCTGGTGTTCCGAGCCGCAATCTGTTGCTGTGCTGAAGTGTTCAGGCTCCCACCTGGAGCTTGTGTGCAGTGTCCACCGGGCCATCAGTCACTCGGCTGCTGAGACCACGAAGCTGTGGAGAGAAGATGTGTGAGTACGTGCGATGAGTACGAGTCATGAAGGGGGGGAGAGAGAGAGAGAGAGAGAGCGAGAGCGAGCACGAGTGCACTTTGTTCCCCTGGTATTTTATCAGTTTGAGTTTGGGATGAACCCTGTGCTTTTCCAAAGGAACCCGTTTCCCAGGTTTTCATGGGCTTTTGTAAGGTTTACGCCCCCTAGTTAGACTGACAAGCCTCTATGGTTGACCACCGCCCCCTATGCCTCCCAACAGCCTGGCACTGGAGGGTGGTCAAGAAGAGTCGTAATCCCCCTGGCAGAGCAACACCGGAGTCCCCTGGGGTGTGAAGCTGTAGCTTCCTGGTGAAGCAAACGGGTTATTGCTCCACAGTTTATTAAGCTTGATGTCTAATCCTCTTTGCCCCATTTTTTTCTTACCAATAATTAGTTAACTAAAAACCATAACTGTAATAAATTAGTAGATTTTCAAAAATCTCTAAATCACTATACTAATTTAATTAAAAATTATAAAATTTATAAATTTAAAATGTTTTGTAGTTTTCAATGTTTTACTTGAGCTAGAAGGGTAGCAGGAAATTAAAAAAGATAAGATGTCAGACAGCTTCTCTAGAGTGTCTCTCCAATGACTCCATTAACATTGAATTGGTATTAACAATGCAAAGAAAAGAAAGAGAACAAAAGAACCATGAGTAGATATGGAACACTTGCTATGAGAAGCTGTGATTAGCTTGTTCAACCCCAATATAACTTACTTTTTTATCATTTTAATGAATGTATAGATACAACTATTATCAAATTAATAAATGAAATATTAACAATAATTTATGTTATTAATGAATATACAAATATGACAAATATTAACAAATAAACAAATCATCTTACTGTCAGCTGATGTTAAAGACGCAATATACAAAAAAACTTCCCTCACTGGTGTGGCTCAGTGGATTGAGTGCTGACCTGCAAACCAAAGGGTCAGTGGTTCGATTCCCAGTCAGGGTACATGCCTGGGCTGTGGGCCAGGTCCCCAGTTGGGGGTGTGCAAGAGACAACCACACGTCAACCTTTTTTCTCTCTCTCTTTCTCCCTCCCTTCTCTTCTCTCTAAAAATAAATAAAGAAAATCTTTGGAAATAAGCTTAATATGACCCAGAAAATGTGTACTGTGTCAAGTGATAGATAAATCTGCACTTCTTATTTTTAAAAGTGAATAGTTAAGGAGATAATCTTAGGAAAATCAGATTTCTTTCAAAAACAAATGGTGAACCTAGAGTAGATTTTATGTCTCACTTTGGCATGGCCACGATATCTGTTATTTGGTCAACCACTTATCTGGGACTTTCCATAAAGTTGTTTTTGAATGAGATTCGCAGTTACATTGATGAACTTTGAGTAAATCAGGTTGTCCTTTATAATGTAAAGTTTAAGCTTCCAATCAGTGGAAGGCCTAAACAGAACAAAAGACTGACTTCACCTAAGCAAAGGGAAGCTCAGCCAGCAGAAGGCCTTCGGGGTTCCATCCACACCGTTGGAACATTGGTTTTTCCTGTCCTGCCAGATGACTGACTCCGAACAAGGGCTGCAGCCCCCCTGCGCCTCCAGCCCCCCTGCGCCTCCAGCCCCCCTGCCTCTCTTTTTGGGTTTTGCACCCACCAAGCCTTTCACTATCATCATGTGAGCCAGTTCCTTAACACTCTCCCTCTCTTCCTTGCTCTCTCTCTCTCTCACTTCCCCTCTCATCTATATAGATCTATAATTACATATCCTACTTGTTTGTTCTGTTTCTCTGGAGAACCTTAAATACTTGAATAGTACAGTTCTCATAACATTTTTACTTGTTATTTTCAGGGTTAAAGTCTGTCTCTGATCTGTCATGCTATTGATCCAAATTTGTAAAGCTGCACCTCTGATTTTTCAGTACAGTACTTTAAATTAAAAAAGAGAACCAGAGAGAAAGAGACAAATCCAGGACACTCTGTGAACAGTTACATTCTATATTTACTGAAGAAACTGTATATTTTTAGATTTAACAGATTTATGTTTTAATTACTTTGAAAATACAGACACCACATATTTTAAATTATGTATTTATTCACAGCTGTAAAAGATTTTTTTTTTTATTATTTGGATGAAGCTGTATAGAATTTATAGAACAATAAATGTTTGTTCTCCTTCCCTTACCATTCAGACACCATTGTAATTATAAAAAGTTATGTTTTATAGATTGTTAAAACAGCAAAGATTATTAGGACAGAGGAAATATAATCTAACACTAAGATATTTGATGTGATAAAATGCCCAAATGAAGAATATCAGTCTAACGGCCAATTTAAAACGTTTTAAAATTGTATTCTTCTGTTCACATAGATATCTTTGCATTTTCCAACTTGTCTCCTAATATTTCTAAACATGTAATATGTGCAATGCAGTTTTAATTAATATCCTCACATAACTACTATGTGCATGGCTCTGGAGAAACGGTGGGGGAAACAGGTAAAAATTAAATAAATCCCTACTTAAACGTTAACGTTGCATATGGTTAAAAGCATGAATTGTAGTGTTAGACAAGCATGAGTTCGAGTAACATGCTTTTTTGTTTTATGGCTCTGTGCCTGGTGATCCATCTAAAAAACCTCAATATCCATGTTGTAAACTAGAGGGGATAATGTTATCTCCACGCAGTGTCACTAATAAAATTAACAATGACAGTGCAGGCAATATGCTCAGCCCAGAGCCTGACAACGCAGGCATTCGTTGCTGCTAATTGTTATTGTTACGTCGTAGCTCTCCAAAGCTGGTGCTCATTGCACAACAAGATATCTGACTCAGTGTTCCCACTGTCTGGCTTGGCCCACACTCTTTATCATCCGTAATTTTGATAAAGATCTACCCTGGAGATTGCTGTTTTTTAAGTTTGTCAGAATCAATATTAAAATAACCGCATCCATATTTCTATGAAGATTAGGAGTAAATTGAAAGCAATTTAGTCTATGCTCAGTTAGACAGGATTTTATTTAAACCATTCAAAGAAAAATCAATTTTAATCTTTATTTTTGTAGTATTGCCTGCTAATATTTTATCAGCCCTTAGAAACCATCACCATACCGTGCCCACATTTAAATACTGCTCTCTACTCCGCTTTCTGCATAATTGGCTTTGGGAGCATCACCTGGGCTCCATTCTTTACAGGGGTACCGTGATGTATAATATGTCACCGTTGGTCTTTTCTGCGTTGTCGTCACAAGTGATCCTTCCTTTGCCTTTCCTTTCTAACTAATTCTAAACTTGAAATCAACTCCGTTGCCTTCTTCTGAACTCTCCTTACACTTCCTACAACAACATTCATTTTGGTTATGAAAATCAGTCAAGTCACTGCTGAGTCTAATATGAGGATTACCTCACAGTTTCTCAGTGCATGGTTCCTGTTTAAGAATTCAGCTTTCTCCAGGGTTGCATCGCTGATCATGGTTAGTTTAGTGTCTCTTATGACACTTAGCTATTTTTCTGTCACACTTGCATTCCTCGTATTGTGCCTTGAAAAATTATTTTTCTCTTCAAATATACTACACTCATCTTATCTTGACTACATTTTTTCCCTGTGCTTTTCATTCACCGAGGTCACTCTGAGTGGTGATTTTTATCTCCTTTATTTTTAGCTACCTTTCTTTCTTCTCTTATTTAATGTTATCTGCGAAGTCAGTGAATGCAGAGAATGTTCCGTCATCCAGATTTCAAGGGGTTTACTGTTAAATAATTCAGAGATTAACACCACCACACATTTCTGCCAGGAAAACTATTAATTGCAGTGGTCATTTCAGTTTTCTTTAATTGACTATACTGAGCATGGAATCTAAGCTTATGGTTTGGGTGTCTTTTTAGTGATGACTACTTAAAACTTCCCTTTCATTCTCCATTTATTAACAAATCGAGTTTAATCTGCATGTGCAAATATTCAACACTATGATTTGCTGCTAATGTCTTTCGAGATTTATGGGGTATTATTTTTATAGCCTATGAGATTATTTTACAAGAATGAAGACCCCACTGTGGCATGTTGGTGAGGAAAAGGAGAAAAAGTGGTTAGAGTAGAAAGGGGACTATTGGCACTATTTATCCCTTTATTTAAGACTCATTAATACATTGTGTAATGGACTGTAGAGTCAATGATAAGCAATATGGAATACATGGTGATGTTACAAAGACCATGTTTTGTAGATAAATAGTTGGAACTTTATCTAAATAAAAATGATACATTCACTGATAGAGAGATAGCACATTTAGACAGAGCCCATAGAAATGGCTTCTAATGCAGACAAGTGTGGGGAGAGAGAGAGAGTGGTTAGGATGGTTTTTGGAGGTGCAGCCTTTGGGAGGTAATTAGGTTGTGAAGATGGGTCCCTCACAAATGGGTTTAGTGCCCTTATAAGCAGAGGTCGGTGAGCTAGCTAGCTTTCTTTCAGTTATACCTGCAACCTGGGAAGAGGGTTCTCACCAGAACTTGACCTTTAGATCTTGGACTTGAATCCTCTAGAACGGTGAGAAGAAATAAGCCATAGGTCTATAAAACCCTGTTATAGCAGATTGAACAGACTAAGACACTATGGAATGCAAAGATTATGTGAAGGATTTACTTTGGAGAAGACAAGATACACTACTGTCTTTATGAGAGGAGAGAAGGTAGAAAACAAGAATGAATAGAGGTCAGTTTGTAGATTCAACAGCAGGAAATTGAAATACTTTTCTTTCTAATGGCCTTTATTTCATTGATGAAATAAATATGTTTATCTATAAAATGAAGGTAAAGGGGGGTTCTGGATAGTGAACTGGTAGGAAAGAGTCTGAAAAATGGGTAATAATAAATAACAAAGGGCACTCAGGAATCACAGAACGACTCCTGAGAAGCCTTCGAGCTTCCACTAAACACCTGAGAAAGGTAACCAATTAGTGTAAGTGGTCAGACACCTCCTGGGAGGCAGTGGGACAAGAATTTTCAAGGGAACATTAGCGATAGCAAAAGTCTATAAATTATAATGCATGTGTAGTCAGGTACAGGCAGTAGTGTGTTTGAAACGAGACTTCAGAGAGTAGACGATAGATTGGATAGAGTACCTGGTCCCCAAAAGGGAGATGAACCAGATCGTCATCCTGACCTGCGTGATGAGGGCCCAGGTCTGCTGGGAACAGGAATGACTGCAGTGGCGCTAGTGATCACAGAGGCAACAGCTAACACATTGTCCTACTCCAGGGACATCATCCTTCCTACAAAGTTATAAAGAGGCATTATTATTCTCTTACTTGTGCAGGTAAAAAAGAAATAAAAACCGAATGCCTCTGATAAGCAGAAACTCAGTTATAAGGCCTTTAAGACATGACCTTTTGGATCAGGTTGTTGGGTGTACTTGTTGGGATATTTGTATTAGTGTAAAAACATTAAGCTTGCCTTCCACACAGCGAATCCAAATATCTACTCCTCAAGGAAGGCAACCCAAAGCTACCCATTCGGTTACATTTCCACCTTCAAATTCTAAATTAGTCCTCTCATCAGGTCTATAAAATCTCCTTGCAATCTGATGACCAATAAAACCAAAATTTGAATCATATATCCAGGGATATCATATATATAATAGTAGATAAGAAACTGGAGGCCCCAAACTAAAACTCTCATTTGGAAAAAGAAAGTATAAAAACATAGTGCTGTCATTGATCCAGGCAAATTGTGAAATCCCACGGCATAGGAATTGTGGTAGTTTCCTTTCCTGGCTGTTAAGATCTTTGACTAACCATCTGCTGGCGCATCTCATGTCGGTAGAAGTCAGTCCCTTGTCCAAGGTAATTTATGGTCCCTGACTTTGTTCCTCGAGGATTTATGCTTATATGTTCCATTTGGAAACTATGTTAAAATAAAGCATGGAAAAACCTTGAAGAAAAGATTGTATTAATCTAGCTATGGTGGTGAGAGCAGGTGTTTAAAAGAAATGGATTTCTTTGACAAAAACATTGACAGATCATAAAGACCTAATGGAAACTGTTGTCAAAGAGGAATGAAGTACTAAAAATAGTTTTCATATTTAAACAAAATATAGGGGAACATGGCAACACCAGGGACAGCAACAGATTTCTCTACCTCTACTGTGAAGAAATTGGTCTGGACCACAGTGTGAGAAAAATAACTTCACTATAGAGATAAATTTGACATCTGATTATTGCATATAATTAATGCACATAAGTAATCAAAGCTACTATGACTTAAAGTGAATAGCATTTATATATCAATAAAATGAAGTGTGTGTGTGTTCCTGGGCAGGTATGTGCAAATAAAACTGTCAAACCGAAAACGAGTTCTAGAAGTTAAAACTTTAGAAAGATGGTGTCTTGAATTTTACCAAGTGGCCATGCTATAGTTCCCTATCTGACCTGCATTTAAAATTTTTAATTGTCTGTTGTTTATACTATCCTCTTTTGTTTTTTTTCATTCTCTTAATGTTCTTTTCATGCTTGCATGAGATCTATTCATTAACACTTTGAACTATGCCTCTCCTCTCTTCCTGTGCCAGTACAATCAAAGTTTTTATATGTTTGTCTAGCCCATTACAGATATTAGGCATTTGTATATTTCATGGTCCAGTGAATTTAATTAGGTTTTCAGCTGGTTGGTTTCCTTATCCCTTTGTATCATGGAGCTTTGGTAACTATATTTGGGCTCCTGACACAGGGGGCGTTACCTAAAGGCTATTAAGAAAAACACGTGATTTAATCAATGCAATTTTATGGACTGTAGGTCCTGTTAGTACATGAGGCTGGATTTTTTTCTTCTCTTAGCAGTTCTCACTCTTTCCCATTTAATCATTTAGGTCATTCTGTGTTCACTGCTTCTGGAAGTGGGTCTGACTCAGGCGGAAGCATATATGGGCCATCCATGGCCTCACCTCTTACCCATGCTTCAGAGTCACAAAGAATCCATCCAATGTCACTCATGCCTTAAAGTCTGGCATGAAACTTACTGAATGCTTCTCCAGGAGGCGCAGCAGGCGTAAAAGACATTCAGGTCAGTGGCAACCAGCACAGATCAGAGACAGAGGATTCCCATGCAGCCAGAATGAGACTATGACATCCTAATCATCCTCCAAACTGTTGAAAACTTTGGAGTTAAAAAAGGACCCCAACTTGACTGAGATTAATCTTCTATAACCCTAGAAGATTGGAGGTTGAAATTATATATTGACCCTGGCCAGTGTGGCTCAGTTGGTTGGAGCATCGTCCCATAGACTGAAATTATATATTGATTTATAAAAAAAATTTATTTATCTTAAATACTTCAGTCTATACCTAGTATTTTACCCATCATGAAAGAAAAAGATCCTCAAATATTAATCTTCTTCTCATTCTCCCATTTTAGATGCTACATATTTTACTCATTGATTCACTATTCACTGAAAAGGTGAATTTTGGGTTTATTGGTCATCTAGCAATTAACAAATTCAATTATATTGAATTCAATTATATTGTTTATTAATATATAATTGACACAAATAAATGACACTGGCAGGCCAGGGAGAATTTGCAGTGATGGTAATACTTACATGTGAAGGGGGGACCTAAACATGCAGATTCTTTCTATGGTGACAGTGGTTACATAGTTCTGGTCAGTTACTGTGTTATTAGAATGCAAACTTGCCATGTGTGGTTCATTCTTTCTTTCTTTTATTTTTTCTTTTTCCAAAAGAAGCTGGAAACACAACTTTGCGGACTCTTTATGTCTTACTTAGCAATATTAAATACACTGTGAAAGACAAAAAAAATCTTGTCAAATGTTTGCATCTTTCTTTTTCATGCTATTTTGTGTATTCTGAGTTACAGCATTGATTTCCAAACTTATACGTAGTATGGAAAATTTTTTTACAAATACTGTGAGAAAGTCAAATGAAAAGAATAACGTGGAATGTCCGTGATCAAAGTACTGAAGGGGAAGTTATTTTAGAGAAGCCAAATGAATATATTGTCAGACTTGTGGATGAAAAAGTTATTCTATGGAAAATATCCTCACAGTGTGATCTGATCATAAATTCCTAACTGGCCTGGTCATGGTGGAAAGTCACATTCCAGGCCTATGGAGTCTCTTTTATGAGGGCACTAATGTCATTTATGATGGCTCTGCCATCATGGTATAATTACTTTCCAAAGACCCCACACCCAGTTCCGTCACATTGGAGATGATGTTTCAGCATATGAATTTGGGGAGACATAAACATTCAATCTACAACATTCCCCATAATTTATTTTCAAAGTTATTAAGTCTGTTGTATTATATTATATATATATTTGCGTCTTAAAAACACAGTGTATCAGCTATTCCACAGAGGTACTATGCCAGAAGAGATATAAAAGGCATAAAGGACATTCCCATCTAGATAACAACTAAAATTTAAAATTATTTTTAATTTAAAAATTAAAATTTCTGTTTAAAATTAATTATTCTTACAGCATTCTCAAATTATCTAATCCCTCAGTAGGAAGGTAATTTAGCTTTACTAGTTCAAAGATACTTAAAAGAATATGGTTAGCAGCAAACTCTATCTTTAGTTTATAACCTTCTCTTAATGATTAAACATCTTATAAACCTACCATTTAAAAAAATTTTATCAGCATTTAATTTATGCTGAATTTATTCTTGGTTCATAAGTTTATGCTTCTTCAGTTTCTCGTTGGGTATCTTTTCCTTCTGTGCAACCCCCTCTCCTGGTTTGAAACACTCTGCTCTCGGTAGGGGAGGATTGTCCCGCTGTGGCTGGGAGAGTGTGTGTGGGTTAGTCCACCCTGAGCTTGTTAAATTCTGTGCCACACCTCGGGAGCTTTGTTCGCCTGGATGTGCTCACTGACCAGAGATTCTACACCTAAATTCCTACGTTCAGCATTACTCTCTGCACTTCTAAGCACGCGCAGCAAAACTGAAGTACTCTTTTCGAGCCACCAACTCCACGTCCGGCCTCACTATATGGCCTGCACTCCACCATTGTCATGATGGAACGGGCACGTACTGCTTCCGTAAAGTGACACCCTTCAGATACTCGGCAACTTTTCAAATATGCACATCCTGATGACCTGGATAGTTTCACGAGTGTTCTTAAAGTGAACATGAAGGTTTGAACCTCCTTATTTGCATGACTTTGTGGGGTTTTCAGGGTCAAGTGAATAGTGAACCACTTTCAGATGTCACCTGAGGCCACTTACAGGAAGAGGAACCTTCCACTTTTACGTGACCTTCAGTGGCAAGCAAAGATTCTGAAAGTACACGTAGTGAATATAATTTAAGATGCAAAATACCAGAAACTCAATTACTATTTTTTCCTTTTCTCCTTGTAAAATTATGCTTTTCAAAAGAGTACAAGTAGTAGGCAGGTAATCATCGACTGATTTCTTCATAGTAATTATTATTAAATAAAATGCTTTTTATAAATAAAAATACTGATTCTGTGAAAGCATACCAAAAAAAAACCTCTTGAGTTTCTGTGTGCCAGTCACTAAGTATTGATAACACCTGTCCATGTAAAGAGGAATGAGTCACTGTCCCTAAGCCCATGAAAATCGTTGCCTAGTGAGCAGACAAAACTATGCACCCATAGGTGCAGCACAGCTTTCTTAGTGCTCATGCGACTGGGATCGCAGTGGCCTGGCTGCTCCAAGAAAGAAATGCTAAGAAACACCGCATGGAATAATAGACACAGGCTAGTGAGCAAAGCAGTAGACACCATTCCGAGTAGATCAAACACCAAAGAATTAAAGATCACGGAGCGTTCAAAGAGCTATGGGCATTTGTGTGCGTGTGTGATACCATTCTGGCGCAGCATACGGTGCGAGAGAGCTAAAGGAAGTCAGGTTTTAAGCAGCTTTGTGCGTCAAACCCCATGTTATCGTGTAGGTGATAGCAGGCCTTTAAAGCGGCGCCTCCTAATCTGGGGATGTGCCTTGATTTGCCTTCAAAGGTAAAAAAAAAAATTACACGGGGACCCTGGAGACTTAAAACTTGAGATTCTAATTTAGTAAGTCTGAAATATGTAGTATTTGCAAGTCAATATTTTTATCACAGTCATTATTTTAATAATCTTTGCAAGTGGTCGTGACTTGAACTGCTGGTTAAGAACCACATTATTTAAGGATTTCATTGCAAGGGAGTAGCATAATTAGATATTCCTTGTAGGAAGCTCATTTTGCTATACCTATATCAACAACATGTTGAGGGGGTATCAAGATCAAAGGCCAAAAGGTCAAATTAGAGGTTATTTTAATTGATCTAATTGGTCAGGCAAAAAGTGATCAGTATCAACCAAGGCCTGGAAGTAACAATCGAAAACAAAGGAGACTTGTAAAGATAGTGTCTATGGAACATATGCTTTTTTAAATGTTGGGAATGTGTGGGAATGCTTATTTAGGGTAACTCTAAATTTCTGACATAGACAGCTATAAAATTGTGTAAAAATTAATCTAACTTACAAATAATTAGTTAAAATTACATTTTTAAAAACTTTATTTCTGTTACATATTAGGTGTATGTGCTTTAGCGTGTGTGTTTGCCACAGGTTGTAAATGAGAATTATGAATTAGGGTTTTTAATAAAAACAGGAGAATCTGGATTTTCCAAACAACTATTATCTATCAAACATTCAATTACATTGTTTACTTAGTGAAATCTAGGTTCTTAAGTTAACAAAACACCCTGTACTGAGCATTCATTTAATTGATACCAGGGATAGCACAGAAGTGTAAGTAACAATAGGTGTTTAGGTATTCGAACAGAAAATACATGGATTCACAGCCTGCTAACTAATGACATATTGTAGTCTATATTCAAGAACTAAGTGATTGGGTAAGGCAGCCACTTCCATTTGAGGGCAGGAGTGCCTTAGAATTCCATTATCCGTGGCAGTGGGACTGAGCTGTCTCTGTCTCTTCGTTATGGACAGTTTCTGGGCTCACGCCTGATTCACAGAAGGGCAGTGTGCATGGGCAATAGGAGTTATTATATTTGTTGAAATTCTTCGTGGCTTAGTAGTAAATAAACTCTAAAGTGATTTTAAAACTGAGTAATATGCATAAACAATAAAATAGCATAAGTGAGTGAGATTTTGGAACTTGTTATTTGAATAAAACACTGTACAGCAGTGTTCAAGTTCACTTCTGTCTAGGTTCCTCAGACTTAGAGGAAAAAAAGACAGTGAGTTTTCCTTTACAACAGTTCCTTATTATGCAAGTTTAATCATTCTCCTTGAGTGTAAACTTTTTTTTAACTAGATAAAACTTTTACATAAGAAAATTGTGATTTTATGTTGAACAACAAGGGAAGTTTTGATTCTGGGAAGATGCTGTTATTTATTGTTTGTTAGCCCCAGATTATTTTGTCTGTGCTTGTAAGGGTCTTTACATTAAAACCTTGAAAATATGAAATATGCCATTTATATAGCAAAATTTAAAGTTGCATATGCTTTTTTTATAACTCTAACGCATCTATTACTTTTTTTAAAATAACTTTATTCTCTAGAACAAAAAGTATTTTGCAAACCTCACTGAGGTCTATACTAGAGGAATATCTGGAGTGGAAGGTAAGGCGCTAAAATACTTCCTGTGCTTAAATAAAGGCAGATTTTATTTTTGTGTTTGTTTCATAAATTGGATATTCAGGATCCTTTCCACACAGATAATATCATTGCTAAATGTTTTTTTATTGGAGGAAAATCACATACTGTAAAGTAATTTTTTAAATGTATACAGTTTGATATGTTATGAATTACATTTCTGTAAGGGATGAAAAATTAACAGATCCTTGTCAATTTTGCAATATTCGATTAAAAGTACTTGCACTGAATTTGTGGACTAATACAAATTTTGTATGGCACATTACCATTTACTACCAAAAACCATATTCAGTCACTATTAGGAAGTTTATAACTACTATGTCTAAATAGTTAATTTACCATAATTGTGATTTCAAATCTAAGAATCCTAGTGTTGACAAACTTTGTAATGATTCAGATAGTAAATATTTTAGGTTTTGTGGTCCATATGGTCTCTGTCACAACCACCTTATTATCAATAGCTCCAAAACAGTTAAAGACAACTAAATTAATTAACTGTTGTAATTAAACTATTTACAGGCAGCAAGACAGATTTGGCCTGTAGGTACTAGTTTGCTGACCTCTGCTCCATGTTTAATATAATTAGCCCCACTGTTAAGATAGAGAAAATTAATCTCATAGAAGTAAATTAACATGTTTAATGTCACTAAGCTATGTGATGGGAAGCAATCGCAAACAAGGTCATACTATCTGTAGCTCAGTGGAGAGTTTCTATAGCCTTTCCTTTTCACTAGGACGTCTCTATTAAATTTCATGATGAGCAACCCAACTTATATTAAACCATTTTCAAACATCTTTTTATGTAAACATTTTATATTCATTGGGATTTAGAGACATAAAAGTGATTACATAAGTGAAAATCTGCAGGAACAGAGAGCAGAAACTAGATAATGCTACGTGAACCAGTGTTTTTTAAAGTAAATGATGCCATCTTAAAAGGAATGTAAAGAAATTGGAGATGCTTCACAAGAGACTAAATACTATTGTAATAAGAAGAAATATGGAAAATACTGTGTGTAAGTTAGCAAAATGAAGACAAATTGCCTAAGGAAAAAGGGGCTCAGACTGACTTCACTGCAATTTTCAGCCTATGAAAATGTTCATTTTAGAACAGTTTTTAGAAGGCATGGCACTGGAGAGAATATAAATAGTGGATTTTGAAAGATTCGGCCAGCAATCATTTTTTCCTTCTTTTAAATACAGCTATTTAACTAGATCATTATAGTTTATTTTCTCTTCTTTAAATTCTTTAGAGAATATTACTAATATATATATATGAATAAACACAATGCTGAGAAATATTTTCTATAGTTCTGATTTCATAACTAATGAGATATGAAAATTTATATAAGCTAATTCATTGAGTTTTATATTTCTCATCTATAAATGATCATTTTGATTCATGGAAAATTACATTTGCAATATAGCTATATCATGTTGTCACTATCTGTACTCCTTCCAAAGTACACTGATATTACCAATTATTATTACTTTAATTTGTTTGCATTAAAGTTCACTATCTGTGGTATAAAATTCTGTAGGTTGTGACAATTACAAAAGTTCATGTAGCTGATGTTATAGTACATGTAGAGTACTATAAAGAATATTTTCAATGACTTCAAACCCTTGTGCTCCATCTATTCAGCCCCTCCCCTTTTTTGAACCCCTACAAAGCACTGCTCCTTTTACTGTCTCCACATTTTTACCTTCCTAGAACATCATATAATTGAAATGGTATTTACAGACATGTTTGTATTCCTCTCAGTAGTAGGTGTTTAAATTTCTTCCATGTCTTTTCTTGGCTCAATAGTTCATTTCTTTTTATTACTGAAAAATTTCTAAATGAATTGATTAATCTACCACAATTTTGATGGTTATGAGTTTTGGGATATTATGAACACTTCCACAAACATTTACATTTAGGCGTTTGTTTTTTTGGTGGGATGGAGGCCATAGGTTTTCAAATCAGTTGAATAAATACCCAGAAGTACAATTACTGGATCCTATGGTAATACTACATTTAGTTTTGTAAAAGACCGTCAGGCTATCTTCTAAGGTAGTTGTTCCAATTTACAATCCCATAAGCAATAGATAAAAGTTTCTGTTTTTTCCACAACCTCGACAGCCTTCAGGGTTCAGAGTTCGAAACTGTGGCCATTCTAAGGCGTATAGTGGGATCTCGTTGTTTGCCTCCTCTCTTTTCACTGCTCATTTAACCGATCTTTCTGATAGTTTGTCATTTTGTCTCACTGCGTTCCCTCTTGAGAGTTCCAACTCAGTAATTGTCATGTTGTGTGCAGACTATATTCCATCAATTTTTTATTGTATTTCAATAATTTTTTTCATTTTAGGTATTTCTAATTAGTTACTTACATAACTGCATATCTTTTTCTTTTTCCCTTTTTCCAATAATCTTTTGCTTTATTAATATTCTATCTGTAGTGAATTCATATCCTGGTAATTGCTTTGCCTATCTCTTTTAACATATATGTAAATTTGGATTGTTCATTTCTGTGGAATGGACAGTTTTTAAATACACTTATTCTCTCTTTTTTCTCTTTTTCTGTACCTACCTTAACTAATCTAATCATTCTGATCAGAATTGTATCGCCTATAGCGATTCAGAGTTCCTTTCCTGTGGTGATTTTGTTACATCTTGCATTCAATAGGCAAGTCGGCCTATAACTGTTTGTGGGCTTGGACTTGCTTTATGGCACCTCATTAGGTATGTGATGGCTATCTAATCATGAGGAAAAAGGTCTTTTATTATCTCCAGGGCTGTCCAACCTGCAGCCTGAGGGCCGCATGCCACCCAGGATGACTGAATTTGGCTCAACACAAAATCATAAATTTACTTAAAACATTAATTTTTTTGTGATTACATGTCTCCATGTATTTAATGTGTGGCCCAAGAAAACTCTTCTTCTTCCAGTGTGGCCCAGAGATGCCAAAAGATTGGACACCCCTGAAACCTCTTTGAAATAGGGAGAGAAATAGAGTGTCTGTGTGTGATTTGTCTGTTTGTATGTGTGTGTGTGTGTAAGAGAGAGAGAGAGACAGACACAGAGAGACAGAGAGACAGACAGGGCAAGAGAAAGGACTGTCTCAGTTTCTGATATCAGTGCCTCAGGAGTATGCTCCCATCTTTCAGAGAATACTTTTAAGTCCTTGTCACCCCAAAGAGTAAAGTATCTCATGCTTCCTTTCTGATTCACAATCTGTCATACTGATATATAAGTTCAGTCCAGAAAAAGTCCAGCCATTGTTAATATAACAAGGATGGTTTGCATGATATCAATGTAACCTGGCAGCCAGGGAGTGTGGACTGGAATGTGCATGTGTAAACAATGATGACTTCACTGTACTAGTCAGTAGGGGAGTTGGTCACCACCGAGTGAGCATGTGCACTCTGTGACCCTCGCATTCAAAGTACCTGAGCAAGTAGAGGAATGAATCTGCATCAGATTTTCTATTAAGCTTTAGCATTCCTCCATGGAAAAACTACTTGGACGATTCAGAAGGCCTCAGCCATGGGCAGCTGGTGATTGGCAGCTTCACCAGGACAATGGGACAAAGCACCCACCCATGCATCAGATCTCATGTAGAGTTTTTAGTTTGTGTTTTTTTTTGGCAAAACATCAAATCGCCCAGGTGACCCAACCCCTCCCACTGCCTAGATTTGGTACCCTGCAACTTCTGGCTTTTCCCAAAATTAAAGTCACCTTCGAAAGGGAAGAGATTTCAGAACATTGATAAGATTCAGGAAAATGTGACGGGGCTGCTGATTGGTATTAGGACAACTGCGTGAGGTCCCCAGGTGCCTACCTTGAGACATACTGAGATGTCATTGTCCTATGTACAATGTTTCTTGTATCTTGTGTGTTCTTCAATAAAGGTCTCTATTTTTCATATTGCATGGCTGGCTACCTTCTGGACAGATCTTATAATTTACTCACTGTTTTGTTTGTCTTAAACTAAGTTTATTCTTTTTACATTTTTTCTTTTAATATTTTGTTTTTGATGACTTTGTGTTTGAGTGGGAGAGGTGGTCAGGATAATCAAATCATGCCATTATGTTTGGTATATTAACTGACCAGAATTTTCTTTTCATGTTAAAAAAAAATCCTTGATATTAAATAGATTTACCCATCTATTGAAGGAAAACCTTTTGGATGGAAACATCCTGTGCCCTGTGTTCATTGAATGTTCTGTGAATTAGAAGATGTATGTGATGTAGCAGCTACAAAGTTTATTATGCTAATTATGGTGATTTACAGACAAATGGGAGAAAATGTATTTTGTTTGGCAACGTAATGCTTATAATAGACATGTATTGTAGAATAATTTACTATATGCTATAATTGTCCTAAGTATTACCTCACACAGTTCTGAAGAAATTACTAGCAGGTAAGACCTATTGGGTCAACTGGGGCTTCACTTTGCCATACAGAGCTATTTCCTATAGTATATTTTCCAGAAAGCTGTCCAGTTTTAAATTATACTAACTGTACTCTTGGTAAATTACTTCACAGCTGAGTACAGCATTTTATAGTGATACTAACAATGCAAATAATAGCAAAAAATAAGTTATACTTTTCTATCCCAATGTTGCAGAGGTTAGCACAATAAATGTCGCCATTAGCAGGCAATCTATCATTCTGGTAACACCACTATTTGGACTAGGTTACAAATGCTAACATTTCAGTATTTCTTGCATCCTCTGAATATTCCTGATGCAGCATCAACCTAAGTTCTTTTAAAGATGAATTTTTTCACCCAGAGAAACAGTATATTGGATTTTTTCTTACCTGATATCATTGTACTTATTTTCTTTTTTCATCGGAATCCTATAAATATTTGTAATTTATTTTTCCAAATGTATTATTTTCCATATCTCCTCTTCTATCCTTGCCATTGTTTTTCATTGTATGGCTCCAGTTGCTTACATCATCCTTAAACCATTTTTGCTTTCCAGGTGCATATGGCTCCAGCATAAAGACTAGGTCAACTATCATCTCTCTTGTTAAACTTAATCCATGAGCGTCTCAACAGTTTGCCATTATTGGACACTTAGCGTGTTAATTACATTAACCCTTGAACAATGTGGGTTTGAACTTCATGGGTCTTCTTAGTCATGATTTTTTAAAAATAAATGCATACAGCCCTGTAAATATCCTTGCTCTTCCTTACGACTTTGTTAATAACATTTTTATCTAGCTTACTTTACTGTAAGAATATAGTACATAATGCATATGGTTTACAAAATATGTGTAAATTAACGAACTGATGTTATTGGTAAGGTTTCCGGTCAACAGTAGACTATCAGCAATTAAGCTTTGAGAGACTCAAAAGTTACATGTGAATTTCTGACGAGGCAGAGGTCAGTGTCACCCTACATTGTCCAAGGGTCAGCTATGTTTCTTTTTCTAAATGCCCACAAATCAACCAGCTAATATTATATTAAGAAAGCTTAAATATGACCAGCATTAACCACTTACTAGAATTTCTAGACTTATTCTCCTTTTGGAGGGAAACCTAGTTTATATTTTTTTCATCTCCACCATATGCAAAGTTTCACATAAATTCAGCCACACGATTGACATTGGGTTAATATCATCTTAAGCTTTTACAGTGCATTGGGAGTAAATGGTCTGAACCTTTTTACTTAGTTGATTTAGAAAGCTTCTTGTTCTTTTAAAGTTTTTCCCAATTGCCTTTGAATATTTTTTCTTAATTTTCCTCTACCACTTTTCATGTCAGTATAATTGATGGAACCAAGAGAAGAAAGATAAAATAGATTTAGGACTTTCCTGCTCTATCTTCTATGAATATTTTACCATTGATCCTCAGCCGCAGACCAAAGAATGAATTGCTCTTTTTTCATCCCCTCCAAATACATCCAAGAAAATCTGATCCCATGCTTTGCATTTTTGTATGTAGTAGTTTAATCTGGGTTTCCACAATTTTAATGATATTTTGAAGGGCTTATGAAATTTTCATTCATTATTAATTATATTCTTGTCCACATTCATTAACTTTATGTATTTTTTTTCTAGAGATTTGTGTTAGACGTTAATATTTTAAAATAATTCTTACTGTCTTATTTTTCCACTCAAAGTTATATTTTCAGAATATTACTTGAGGAGCTTTAGAATTTTTTGTATAATCTTTTAAATTTAAACTTTAATTTTATAACTATATGTTTCCTGAAACTTTAAAAACCTCTAAATCTGGGATATAGGGTATATGCTTGACTTCTCATAGCTTGTGTCTTAAGGCATCGTTAATACTAACTCATCGTGGATTTATTCTCCTATTTCTTGTTAAGGGCTAGTTGTTAATTGATACTGAATGCAGTGTTTTATATCGTAATTGTCCTCCTTGCTTTTTCAGCATTCCAGGAAATAAGATGTTACATGAGTTAAGAATGTGTTACCTATCAAAGCATTCATGCAAAGAGTTACCTATTGGACATGTCAAAATGTGTCCTGGTTTTTAGAAATGATAAATGAATCGATTTCAAAGCATTGTAAAATTACTTTTTATGATCAGAGTGTCACAATAGCACTATGAGGTAAGTGTGGATTTAACTTCATTCATATTGGCTGGGGATTTATCTTGTCTGAGGATCCATATACTTTATAAATTTGAGATAATTTTCTATTATCTCTTTGAGCATTATTTCTTCATTATTCAATTTTTAGGACTCCAATATGTTAGAAGTTATTATTATGTCTTCAAACATATCATTTATCTTTTTCTTTGTCCCTATCTGCTGATTTATGGATAATAATTTTAGCTTCATCTTATTGTTGACAAATACATTCCTTAGTTCTCTGTAATTTGCTATTTAATACATTCCTTATAGCTGGAAAAATGAGGTTGCAAGACAGACGTGAGAACACAAGAGAAGAAAACTAAAAGAAAATATGACAATTTTCTTCTGAGTTTGTGTTTGTGATTTTACAATTTTATTTATATATATATATTTTTTAAGATTTTATTTATTTTATTTTTAGAGGGGAAGGGAGGGAGAAAGAGAAGAAGAGAAACATCAATGTGTGATTGCCTCTCAAGCTCCCCCGTCTGGGAACCTGGTCCACAACCCAGACATGTGCCCTGACTGGGGAATCGAACCAGTGACCCTTTGGATCACGGACCTATGCTCAATCCACTGAGCTACACCAGCCAGGGCTGATTTTACAGTTTTAGTTTGTGAATATTGTTTGGACATCCAGTGAAGATTTTCACCAGGCATTTGGAAATAGGGCACTATAAAACAGATGTCAAAACAGGAAACATAGAAGGGGAATTTGCCCATTCCAAAATGCCACATAATATCATAATATACTACATCATACATTGACTTGTAGTTTCTGCTTGTAATAAAAATTAATTAAAGGGCAATAATAATTTATCATTGGAAAAACTTCGAGAGTCAAGGATTGAAGGCTACCTGATTCGAGAATAATTTCAGAATAATTTTAGAAAAATTCAAATGAGATATATGGCAAGATCTCCATGATTATTTGCACAAAAGGCACTATTTATTAGAACACAAAGCTATTAATCAACTCTCTGGCTTAGGACACCAAGACCTACTAGGTGGCTTTTAACAAAAATTATGATCTCTGACTTGTGTTTATTTGCCCCCCAATTTTTATTATTTCATGGTTGTATATTACAATTTTTAATTATTTTATACAGAATTTAACATTAGTCTTCATTTTGTATAGGCATATGTATCTATTTTTAAAGGTGTGATGGCTATATCATGTTTTTTCATTTAATTCATTGAGGTAACACTAGTTAATAAAATTGTATAGTTTTAATTGTACAATTCTATAATATATCATCTGTACATTGCATTATGTGCCCACCACCCAAAGTTAAATCTCTTTTTATCATAATACACTTGGCCCCTCTGCACTTCACTGTCCCTATACTCTCTTTTTAACTCTGGTAACCACCATACTGTTCTTGGTATCTATGAGTTTTTGTTTGTTTATTTGTTTTTCTTGTTTGGTCATTTGTTGCTTTTAGTTTTATATCACATGTGTGAGTGAAATCATATAGTTCTTGACATATTTTTCTCTGGCTTATTTTGCTGAGCATGATTGATATTGTTGCAAATGGCAGTATTTCATCTCTTTTATGGATGTATTCCATAGTGTGTGTTCGTGTGTATGTATGCATATATCATACACATCTTCTTTATCCAGTTCTCTATCAAAGGACACTTGGGCTGTGTCCATGTCTTGACCACAGTGAACAATGCTAAAATAAACATTGGAGTGCATATAACTTTGCAAATAACTGTTTTCAAATTTTTCAGGTACTTACACAGAAGAGGGGTAGCTGGGTCATGTGGTAACTCTATTAATTTTGTAAGGAGCCTCCGTACTACTTTCCACAGTGTCTGTACCAGCTCGCATCTTCACCAGCAGTGAAGGAGAGTTCCTTTCTCTGTCCAACCTCTTCTGCCCTACTTATTACTTGTCTTGCTGGTAATAGCTATTCACACAAGTGTGATATGTGCCTCATTGTAGTTTTCATTTGCATTTCCCAAATAACTCTTGTAGTTGATCATCTTTCCGTAGGTCTGTTGGCCATTTGTATGTCTTCTCAGGAGGAATGTCTGTTCAATTTTTTGTTGTTTGTGGAGTTGTTTTTGTTATTATTGTTGAGTTGTATGAGTTCTTAATATATTTTGTGTATTAACTACTCATCGGAACTGTTTGCAAATATCTTTTCCCATTCTGTTGATTGCCGTTTTGTTTTGTGGATCACTTCTCTTGTATGTATTATTCAATATTTTTTTAGATCTACAGCAAGGCACCAATAAACTAAGAATGAATTAAGAAAAAAAGTTGAAATGAAATGAATTCCTTCAGAGCAGTGAGTGCAATTCTATTAAGGAAATAAAATGATTCCCAAGGCCTGCAGGTTTGAATAGAACAATATATAAAAATATTAAAAGAAAAAACAATAGTCTAAGAAAAATTAATTCTTTAGTCATCAAACATAGAAAAAGAAGATTCACATGGGCGAGTGCTTTCAGATAGTCTCTGTGATTGAGTATATATTTGTAAAGGAAGTATCCACTTTCCTTTGTCTTCCTGCAGGAAAGAGGTGTTCTTCCTGACCCCACTGATAGTGGGCCTAGTTGCTTGGCTTTCTTCTATCTGCCATGAGAAGAGCATGCCTTTAGCAACCATGTCCTGTCAGACTGAGTCCTAAGTGAGAAGGCTGCAGGACGGGGATGAATCTAACCCGTAGCCTGGAACAGAACCCCCACAGCCATCTGCACGCTCAGTATCTGGAAACAAATATTGTTAGAAATCGCTGAGATTATAGCTAATTTTTAAATAGCATTTTTGCAGTTCAAGATAACTAATACAATATCCAAAACTGTAGCTAATACATCAGGAGAGGTGACAGATTAACACAAATTGAAATATCCTGGTCACATTGGCAATGACCCACTTTATGCAGAAACAAAGACATCGAACTATCTTATCTTAACTAGTAAACATTGAATTGCTTTTCTTGTCATACAGCGTTTTAAAGAGCCTTCTGAGACATCTTAGATATTTATTGAAAAAATGAACTTTTTAAGCTAAAATAAAAAATTTACATTGTTACCTGTAATTTGTTTTATTTTTATTTGAAAATGAATAGAAATTATTGTCAATCTCATCTTCTTGGTTCATATTTTTTGCTCACATTTAGATGTGGATGTATTTTACTCAAAAATCACATTTGGTTTCTGAGCTTGCAGAACAAAGAACCATATTTCAGAATGTAGTAAGTTCCCTACAATAACCAATGAGCAATTGTAGATACCTGTAGTGTTGACTGTGTGCCCAGGGAAAATGACTCTTTTCTCTGACGTGTAAGTTTGAGTCACTATAATTAACAGCTCTGTAAACTGAGGAAAGCCCAGTATCTGTCAAGTGTTAAATGCAATGTTTATGATATAACTACTGTTTTCTATTTCCTCAACTAGAAACTTTGTAAAATATTGTTCATTGAGGTTTTAAGTAAGATGGAGAAATTCTTGTGATTCACTAATAAAAGTTGTGCTTCCGAATCTGTACCAGGGAGTATAACTAAAAAGAGAGTAGTGACAGCTTTGCCCAAGGCTTGGTTAAAAAATATATTAAGAATCAGAATTTGCTATCCTGCCAAATGCAGGGCCAGCGTTCAAGATAATATGTTATTTTGAAATCACATAAAGCTTTCTGTTTTTCATTTCCCTTTTATGAGCCATAGGAGGCAAGGCTTTGCAAGGAAACAAAGTAGATATTACATAAGAAAAGTATCTTTAACTGAGAGAGAACTTTAAGATCTTTTTCCTCTATGTAAATTATCAAACTACCAAAGTAAAAGGCAGATATAAGAAGGGAGCCAGGTATGAGGAATCATATAAAAGAGAGGAAAAAAGAAAGGCTTGAATGTAAGTGAAAGAAGAAAGGTAACGAAACCAAAAATAGAGGTTAGAGTTGTGCTTACAATGACTTACATGTCAGTGGTCCAAAAGTTGCTTGGAAAGAGTTAATAAGTCACCTCCCAACATATAGACAGACATAAACTGAATTGCAGCAGTGAATAATAAGTCCACACACTATTCTAAATACTTTACATAACTATTTTACTGAATCACACAGAAACTGTTGGAGTAGGATGATATTATATGCACTTTACCAATGAGGAAACTGAAACCAGAGTGAGGATAATCCTGTTCAAAACTGTATTGTTGGTAAGTGTCAGAGCCCAGGCTTAAATGCACTTTGTCTGATCATGGAGTCCACAGTCTTGGAGGTAACTTGAAGGCATAAAATGTACTCAGATGTACTGGAAAGCTGAGCTGAACTTCATCTGTGAGAATTGACAGTGTCCTCTCATATTCCAGACATACTTTGGGGGTTATGGCAATGGATTTTACCAATTTTCCCTGTGTGACATTTTATAAGTATTTATAAAAATTGATTTTAGTATCTATTTAAATACTATTCTAAGTTAATGAATATACTAAATCATTTTGGACTGAGATAATACGATGTTATTGGGATATTTAGATGTCTTTTTTAAAATAGACTTGCTCTTATTATTGCAAGTTAAAGTTAAATAAAATAAAATTATGCCAAGACACTTTGGGCATTAACAAATTACACTTAACTCATTTATTATTATTTTGTATTTCCCAGAGGTGCTGAGAATCCCTAGGAATAATATCTAATTATTTAGGTTACAAGGTACTCTTACTATTTACAAATAAAGAAATAAAGCCAACACAATTCTGCATGGGCTGTGGCATAACTGTAACATTTAGGCAGGTGATCAACTGTACAAAAGAAAGAGAATTGACCACCAGTTACCACTGACGATAGAGTAGAATCCTGACACTTGGTCACCAGCTGAGCTTAATTAAAAAAAAAAAAAAACATAGGAAGGATATTGCTATTGTATTAGTAGGGAAGTCTTTATGGTTTAAATAATTGGCAGAATGTCATAAATACACTTAAACCTTGTTAAGAAATTAGCATTTTCTTTTTTGTTTGTTTTTCAAATTAAATTGGAAGGGTTTTTTGATCTGTGATATGTCAGGCTTATACTTACGCAACAAATTCTGCATCTAACTGTAGGCATGTAAGTAATTAGAGAAGTGTGACATAAAATCTTTGATTGTTTTTTTTGTTCTTCAAAGTAAAGTTGAACCGTTGCTCTCAGTATGTAACACAATGAAAATCATGATGACTTCCATGTTTTGGGGGCAAAGAGGTGGCCTTTACTGCTAGTTCTGGGAATTGTAGTTTGAAATTCAGCTAACATATTTGCCCATAAAACTGTTTATTAAGAAACCATTTTATCATATATATTTCCTTTGATCCTTAAAATTCCATACTATATAAAGCAGTAACTAGGAGAACATGTTAACATTGAGGTTCATAAAATCCAAAAATATAGAGTAATATGTAATTAAGGGAAAACTACAATGCTTAATACTGTACAACAAAAGATATCAGGAGAGAAAGCTGTACTTTTATAAACCAACATGAATGGCTGTCTAAAAAGAATGTCTACAAAGTTTAGGGCCATTTTAATTTTGACTGTAAGTTAATAAATAGCTGGGAATTTAAATATGTATATTTATTTCAGTATTTAAAATAAAATGTTTTAAAATATACCAATTTTAATAAATACACTTAAAAATGTGTTAAGAAAATAGATCTCATGTTGTGTTCCTATGACAACAAAATAGTTTTTTTAAAGAATTATCATTCATAACCCCTTTAAACCAATAATATGGTTGACATATTATATCTTCAGTAACAAGTATTAAAAGTATAAAAATTATTAAAAAGAAATACACTGGTGAGTACATAAAACTAAAAAGCTTCTGTACAGCAAAGAAAACCATCAACAAAATAAAAAGGCATCTATTGAAAGCAAGAAATTATTTGCAAATCATGTATCTGATGAGGAGTTAATATCCAAAATATACAAAGAGCTCAAACAATGGATCCTGACTGGTACAGAGCAGTGGGTAGGGCATCGTTCTGCAAACCAAAAGGTCGCTGGTTCTTTCCCTGGTCCGGGCACATGCCTGGGTTGCGGGCCAGGTCCCCAGTTGTGGGCATGTAAGAGGCAAGCCATCAATACTTCTTTCACTCTATTTCTCTCTCCCTTCCCCTCTCTCTAATAAATAAATAAATAAAATATATTTTTAAAAAGAACCAATAAAATTCAATAACAAAAAAGAATGTGATTTTAAAAAATGGACTGAGCATGTGAATAGACATTATTTTCTCTCCAAAGGAGACATACAGGTGACCAACAGACACATGAAAAGATGTTCAACGTCACTAATCATCAACAAAATGCAAAGCAAAACCACAGTGGGTTATCACCTCCCACCTGTTTGGAAGGCTGTCATCCAAAAACAGAAATAACAACTGTAGCTGAAGATGAGGAGATAAGGGACAACTGATGCTGGTGTGACTGTAAATCGGTGCAGCCGCCATGGAAAACAGTATGGAGGTTCATACAAAAATAGAGCTACCACATGACCAACAATTTCACTTCTCGGTATTTATTCAAAGGGAACAAAAGCATAAACTGGAAAAGATATCTGCACCCTGATGTTCACTGCAGCATTATTTACAATAACCAAGACATGGAAAGCACTTAGGTGTCCATCTGTAGATGAACAGATAAAGAAAATGTGGTGTATATATATACAATAGAATATTAGTCACAAAAATGGTTGAAAATCTACCCATTTATGAAAACATGATGGGCCTTGAGGTTATTATGATTTCTCTTATATATGGAACCTGAAAACAAGCAAGCAAACAAAAAACAGAAACAGACTTAGAGATACTGAGAACAAACTAATGATTGCCAGAGGGGAGAGGTGATGGGTATGGTTAAAACAAGTGAAGGGGTATAAGTACAAATTTGCAGTTAAGAAGTAAGCCCCAGCAATCTAGTGAATAGCACAGAACTTGTACAGTGAAAAAAATAACATTTAAATAAGTTTAGGAAAGGTATATTTGAAAATGAAAGGATAGTGTGTTTAATTAATATTAAAAATATGTTAATAAAAAAAACAACAAGCTCATAGATACAGAGAACAGATTGGTGATTGCCAGAAATGGGCATTGAAGAATGGGCGAAACGTGTGAGGGTGGTCAAAAGATATATATTTCCTGCCATAAAATAAATAAATCCTGGGACTATAATGTACATTATAGTGACTGTAGTTAATAATACTGTATTGTATATTTGATAGTTGCTAAAAATAGGTCTTAAAAATTCTGATCACAGTAAAAATCTATAACTATTTGTAGCGATGTATGTTAACTAGGCTTACTGGGGTGAGCATTTGGCAATATGTACATATGTTGAACCATTATGTGGTACATCCACTCCCTCTTGGGACTTTCAACTAATAGCAACTCTGTTTCTCCAGTCACTCATGTCCAAAGGTGGTGGTTGTTCTTAATTTCTCTACTCCTTTGGCACCCACAACTTGTCAGAGTCCATTGTTCTTATTTTACTTTCAATATGTTTCCATAATCGGACCACTTCTCACCATTTCATAGGCACCAGCTTGGTCCAAGCCACCAACATCTCTCACCTAAATTAATGCAATAGACTCCTAGATGCTCCCTTTACTTTCTGCTTTACCCTCTGTCGTCTACTTTCAACAGAGCAAACACAGCCACTACATTGCCCTGCTTAAAACCTTCCAATGGCCTCCTATTTTTTTTTTCAAATAGCCGAAGGTGTTTTGTTTTTTGTTTTTTAATACTCTATTCCAAATTCCTACATGATCGGGACTGTGTTACATATCTGGCCTCATTTCCTCCTACTTTCTCTTTTACTTTACTCACCCACATGGGTTTCTACCTTGTTCCTTGAACATGGTAGGTAGAAGCTCAGAGCTCTTTGCAAATGCTCTTCACTTTACCTGGAATGCTCTATCCCCCACGTACTCTCCTTTCTCAATGAGACCTTCCCGAAACCCATTACCTCAAAAATATTCATACACTTCACACACAAACACATATACTTTATATTCCCACCACACACAATGCCATAATACCACAGACCAAGAACATCACAAGCTAGAAAATCTCCTTTCTAGTAATCAGCCTTCCCTTGGCCTAAACGCTGGAGTGAGAAAGTGAAATGTGTGGGGAGAGAGGAAGTGCAGCTGGAATGAAGCTGGGAAAGGCAGGGCCGGCAACGGGAAAGAACACAGACTCGAGACGTATACTGATGTTTGCAGTAGACTGAAAACTTTGATATATTTTACACTCAATTTTTGGTGATTATATTAGCCTGCTCAGTAAATAGGACTCTCGTGTGTCTGTGATCCCCCACCCTCAAAAAAAAACTACATAATATTTTCATGTTGAATAATACTTGTGCTCCTGGTAACCGGTCCTTTTTGATTGTTTATTGGTCTGTGAATTTTAGCTGTGTAACAAGTGGACATGTCTTATAATAACATAAATTTTGGTGTATAAAGAGAGTGATTTAAACATCAAATATCTTTAAGTCGTCTAAACATTCCAGGTGACAACTTAAAACCCTTGAAGGATAAAAGACTTCCTAAATTGGAGTTGCAGAAAAACATTTGCATAGCATTAACCTAGAAATTGGGGACAAAGCTTAAGGACTAGTTTTTACCATTCAAATACAATTTAACTACTTCTTTATTTTTTTTTTTGCTTATTTTTTATTCAACTCTGTGTCAATATATGATGGTTTATCTATCTCTAGTGAACATGTATAAGTTGATCTTGGTAATTTTCCTCAAAAAATTTGTAAAACACAATACAGAAAGCAAAATACATTCCTGTTAGCAAGGTGTGAGGCAAAAAGGCACATTCATTAAAAGTTAAAAGTTAGAAGTTTATATGTTTTATATTTTCAGTTAAAAGAATTTTCCCTGTAATTGTTAATTATTGGAGATTTCTCTGGCAGATCCATTAGAAACTAGAGCTATCTTCCTGATTTCCATGAAAATTTTCTTCCCCAAACTTTAAACAAAATTGTTAATGTAAATGAAAATAATTTGAACAACTTTATGTGTTTCTGAAAAAAATTAATTTAGATTCTTAGTTTTCATGGTGTTACTAAATATGTATTATACATAAAATCTTCACTTGTAAAATTTTTAGATACATGTGCTCTGGATTTTTAGATACTTTTTTTTTTTTTAAACAGAATATCTACTCTTATACTCCAACAGAAAATAACTGTCTATTTTGTCAGGACAAAAGTACCTCCTTCAGTCAAGAAGCCTAAACTATTGGAACTGCAGAGAATTTCTTTCATGTTTGTGTTAATTAAAAAAAAAGAAAGAAAAATGTAAATTATGAATGTGCAAATATAAGCTGAATCATAATAAATTTAAACATGAACCCATTATGATGCATTAATATTTAACATTAAGTTTGTGAATTATTCCCAATGATTCTGGCTTACTTGCATTTTCTTTTTTTTTTTAGAATTGGTTCAACCAAGATCTGATTGGATGAGATAATGCAACTTGCTACATAATAAGTTATATTGCTTCAGAATGTGTGACTGTCATTTTAAATTTCCACATATATGCATCTTTAATAATTATCGTTCAGTAAGTATCTCAGCAATGAACATGGTTTAATCACCAGTACAAATGACAGTATGTTATCAGTGGTGTATTTCCAAACTGACTCTGCAGGTATATTATCACAGAATGCAAATAGACTCACAGGCACATGCACATCTGTGCCTTAGCTTCTGTAACCCACTGTTGTTTGTTCCTACCATCTGAAGGCAAGTGCTGCAGTCCAGTCGTTGGAAACGTCTCCCAGCAGAGAGCACATTCTTTTGGTCTCTGCTGAATCTAACAGTTCTCTCCATGAGCACTGCCAGAGCAAAGACGGAGCATCTGTTCTGATTGTCATTAAGACAACAGGCTTGATGGAACAGTTGTGGTCATTAAAACCTACACTAAATTAACAGCATTAGAATTAAGTTGATTTGCTCATGCTTATGAAACAATGACTCTACAAACTATAGAATCTATGCTGATTTCTAACAATCTCATTACTACCCCCAGTATTTCAATGACATTTACTTATTGAGATAAAGTGAATATAAGCCACATTTCCTTCCATAGAATATGTTGAAATTAATCAAAATTATTAAAAGTATAGTTCTATGAATTCTTAGGAATCACATTTGCCAATGCTAAACATCTTCATAATTTTAAACGTACTAGACAACTTCTGTGGAGTTGAAAAGAGCTAATTAGAAACTATCTAGACTTCAATTACAAACAAGATTTTGAATGTTGGTGAACTAGCCATTTTGGTAATGTTAAACTAATTGAGATTGCATATCTTATTGTAAAAAGTAAAGAAGTAAGGTGTTTTATATACCAAAAGCTTCATTATGTGCCTATTGGTGGTACACTTAAGATCCAACTGGATGCTCTATTAAATTTTAATGTTCTAGGTCACCAACCCCCAGAGATTCTGATTCAGTTCAGTAGCTCAGGGAAGGAGTCCAGGGATCTACATTTTTGAGCCTTAGATGATTACTATGCAAGCCACACTTCATTCAGTCTCAATGCAACATCGATGTAAAGTATGCTTCGTATCATTCTACCTGCCCATTAAAATCAAAGAATAAAAAACATGTTCATTTTGCAGAAAAAGACTATGATTAATGTTAATAAGAAATCTCTAATACTTTTCCTAAAACTAAGTGTATAGTAGATTCATTCAGTAGATATTGGTTTATTTGATACATACTTTGCAGATCAATATGCTTTGAATGCAAGTGACATGAGACTCTTTATCTGCCTCAAAGTATCATGTCACTTAAACAAAGGATGCTAAGTAGAGAACCTTCAGACTTGAAATTCAGCAGATCTAAGATAATGAAAGACTTGGATTCTTTTCAGTTTTTGTTCTGCTTTCCATACCTGTTTTCTTACTCTCAGATAGACTCTTCCATGGTTACTGTGTAAAGTATTGGCTTGTCTAACCACTATGCATACACCTAAAACTAATACAAAATAATAATTAATGTAAACTTAATTTAAAAGATATATTTAAAAA